>VRLP01002817.1:0-60000 GCA_009660295.1 Lophius piscatorius
AGTGTTCTATAGCTGATATCTATGAGTAAAGTGTTTTATAGCTGAAATCTATGGGTAGAGTGTTCTATAGCTGATATATATGAGTAGAGTGTTCTATAGCTGATATCTATGAGTAAAGTGTTTTATAGCTGATATACATGAGTAGAGTGTTCTACAGCTGATATATATGAGTAGAGTGTTCTAAATCGGATATTTATGAGTATTGTTCCACAGCTGATATCCATGAGTAATGTTCTATAGCTGATATATATAAGTAGAATGTTCTATAGCTGATATACATGAGTAAAGTGTTCTATAGCTGATATATAAGATTAGAGTGTTCTATAGCTGATATATATATGTAGTATGTTCTACAGCTGATATATATGAGTATTGTTCTATAGCTGGTATCTATGAGTAGAGTGTTCTACAGCTATTATCTATGAGTAGAGTGTTCTACAGCTGGTATATATGAGTAAAGTGTTCTACAGCTGTTATCTGTGAGTAAAGTGTTCTACAGCTGTTATCTGTGAGTAGAGTGTTCTACAGCTAATATCTATGAGTAGAGTATTCTACAGCTGGTATATAATAGTAAAGTGTTCTACAGCTGATATCTATGGGTAGAGTGTTCTACAGCTGATATATGTGATTAAAGTGTTCTATAGCTTAAATCTACGAGTAGAGTGTTCCACAGCTGATATCTTTAAGTAGTGTTCTATAGCTGATATCTATGAGTAAAGTGTTTTATAGCTGAAATCTATGGGTAGAGTGTTCTATAGCTGATATATATGAGTAGAGTGTTCTATAGCTGATATCTATGAGTAAAGTGTTTTATAGCTGATATACATGAGTAGAGTGTTCTACAGCTGATATATATGAGTAGAGTGTTCTAAATCGGATATTTATGAGTATTGTTCCACAGCTGATATCCATGAGTAATGTTCTATAGCTGATATATATAAGTAGAATGTTCTATAGCTGATATACATGAGTAAAGTGTTCTATAGCTGATATATAAGATTAGAGTGTTCTATAGCTGATATATATATGTAGTATGTTCTACAGCTGATATATATGAGTATTGTTCTATAGCTGGTATCTATGAGTAGAGTGTTCTACAGCTATTATCTATGAGTAGAGTGTTCTACAGCTGGTATATATGAGTAAAGTGTTCTACAGCTGTTATCTGTGAGTAAAGTGTTCTACAGCTGTTATCTGTGAGTAGAGTGTTCTACAGCTAATATCTATGAGTAGAGTATTCTACAGCTGGTATATAATAGTAAAGTGTTCTACAGCTGATATCT
This sequence comes from Lophius piscatorius, assembly GCA_009660295.1. Taxonomy (NCBI): domain Eukaryota; kingdom Metazoa; phylum Chordata; class Actinopteri; order Lophiiformes; family Lophiidae; genus Lophius; species Lophius piscatorius. Next base: position 1,284 of record VRLP01002817.1, read on the forward strand.
ATGGGTAAAGTGTTCTACAGCTGGTATATATTGGTAAAGTGTTCTACAGCTGATATCTATGGGTAGAGTGTTCTACAGCTGGTATATATGTGTTGTTTGTTCCATAGCTGATAGCTATAGATACAGAGAAATTGAAATTTGAAAGACTGAAAACACGATTATTGTTCTTTTCTATTTTGTCAGACATCCGGTCCCGCGGCGGAGCGCAGACAAAGAAATAAGCTAAATGTGTTTGTGACGGGGGGATGTGGGTGAGACCTTTAGAAGACAGTGGTCTAAATGCAGCAGAGAGCTGCTGATTTCTCCAAGGCCTGAGAGTTCTCCTGGCTGCCTGAATAAAACATTTTAAATCAATAGCTATTCATCCAGACTGGGAAAGAGAGGCTGGGGTAATATAATATCATCTTTTTCATCTATGCTGCAGTTTTGCTTTGCACATCGATGGCTGTTATTTTATTAGTCATAAATCGCTCTATATTTTTATGAGCATTACGATCTCCTTCTCTATTGCTCTCATATTACCGCCTCTCTCCGCATCTCTTCCCCGTTCTCCTTATTACATTATGGACTCCTGTTTTTCTTTGAAATGAGGCCGGCGTTTTCTGCGGACCCCCCCCCCTCCCCATTTCTTTAGCGTTTACTCAATTTTCTGCCAATCCGTTTTTGCTCATTCAATCCCTCCTTCATTTTCTCAATTCCTTTTTCGGGCGTTTGCTAGTGAACCTCAGGTTTGCTCTTTTTCCCACCGTTTTTGTCAGCCGGCCTTTATCTCCATCTTTCTAGATCGTTACGCTCTTGGAATTGGTGGAACCATAAAACCCACGTTGTTTTACCAGCCAGAGCAGAGGTAGGGATGCAGTGGGGCGAGTGAGTAATAGAGGGACAGATCCCCACAGAGGCGTGTGTGTGTGTGTGAATGTGTGTGTGTCTGTGTGTATGTCAGTCTGTGTGTGTGTGTGTGTGTGTGTGTGTGTGTGTGTGTGTGTGTGTGTGTGTGTGTGTGTGTATGTGAGTGTCTGTGTGGGTTTGTGTGTCTGTGTGTATGTGAGTGTCTGTGTGTGTGTACGTGTGTGAGTCTGTGTGTTTGTGAGTGTGGCGGTGTGTTTTTGCTTCTGTGTGTGTGTGAGTCTGTGTGTGTGAGTGTCTGTTTGTGTGCATGTTTGTGTGAGTCTGTGTGTGTGAGTGTCTCTCTGTGTGTGTATTTGAGTGCGTGAGTGCGTGTGCATGTTTGTGTGCATGTAGTGTGTATGTGTGTGGGTGCATGTGTTTGAGTCTGTGTGTGTGTGTGTGTGTGTGCATTTGTTTGAGTCTGTGTGTGTGTCTCTGTGTGTGTGTGTGTGTGTGTGTGTGTGTGTGTGTGAGTGTGTGCGTTGGATGCGGTAAATAGTGGATGGAGGTGAGAGAGGGAGTGAGAGACCTGAAGATATGATGGGAGATAAAGACATTACAAGGATGTCAGGGTTTTTCTATTCATTTTTATGAACTCCAATGTCAACTGTCATATATGTTTCCATTTTTATTTCCTTTGTTTCTTAATATTTATTCTTTCTTGGTTTATGTTCCTCTTTTTATGTAAATGAGAATATAAATTTGTAGATATTTGACCTACAAATTTCTACAAAAATTTGTAGAAATTTGTAGGTCATGGATCCTATCCCAGCTGACATCGGGGGCGGGAGGCGGGGCATACCCAGGATGAGTCGCCAGTTCATCGCCGACACATAGAGACGTACGACCTCTCACACTTACACTCACTCACTCGCTCACACGTGAATCATTCATTGAAACAACTTGAGCGATTAACTTTCTCGCATTTTTCCCAAAAAGAAAAATGACCTGGATCTGGGTCAAAATTCCAGGAGCAGCAGGCGTGTCATCAAAACATTTCCAACGTTTTCTGCTTTTAAGCTTTTAAAAAATGAATCTCATTGAAGACAAACTTTGTAAATAATTCAGAATATGGCCACATTTCAGTCAAGGATACACAACATATTAAAAAGTCAACAGATATTATAAACAATAGTCCTGGATGCACCCTCCTGTAGAACGCGGACCGTGGCACCGGTGGGGCCTGTAGGTCCCAAGCTGCACCAGCTTTTGAATATTATAGGTATTCAAAAATTTTAAATTCGGTTGCAACATTTATCAAACACTCCCATCTGTGACCCCCAACCTCAGAAAGAAATCAAGTCCAAATTATGAAGGCTATGAGGTCACATGATCTGATCATGTGACTTCAGGTTAAAACTAGACCTACGCTGTCCTGCCTGACAGCAAGGGTATATCCCCGAGAAGTCCCCTGTGCCCTGCGTTGTACACGCAATCCCCCTGATTAAACTCTTCAAGTGTAATGTGGAGTTATATCCGAAAAACAGTTGTTTTTTTTGTAAAAAAAAAGAAAAAAAAGGGTGAGTAACTTCAGAACTTTTAGAACAAGATGTAAGAAAGTTCTCCTTGAGTCGATTCATATTCAACACAGTTGGGAAGTTTTGACTGAAAAACAGTGTTACTCGTAAAGAAAACTCAGCTAAGGGAGTAAAATATGAATTATTATGGTGAAATATAATATATATACAAAATAAATATCTTTGAATCCATTCATATTCCAGCAACATGGACTAAATCAGACCGACGGCCAAGAAATCATGGGCTGAAAATGTTGTGGCCAGAGCAACGCCTAGTGTCAAAAAATGAACAACCGACCATTTCCAAAAAACCTCCTCAATTCTTCCTCGTACTAAAGCTCAAGTGTGTATGAAATTTAAAAATGATCCTTGATAAAGTTTTTGAGGTATGTCTGGAAAACATGTCTGGAAAAAAGGAGACCAACACTATATCAAGCAGGCGGTTTTAATGTTATGGCTGATCGGTGTATGTATTTGAAAGCGATGAGGTCAGAATGGCGCAGTGAGGGATAAATATCGCATGGTCAAATTCCTAATTGGAAGTCTTGTTCCGGTTGAGATAAGAAGGATAAAAGAGAGAGATAAATGAGGGAGGGGAAAAAAAACGAGATGCAGAGAGATGTAAACACCAATCATCTAAATTCAGAAAACAGACAGACGCGCGACTTTTCATCACAAACAAAAGCCACCGCCACCCAATTCGCTCAGCAGCCCAGACGCGTGAGAGACGAGTCACCAGGACCGCAAACGTGAAAAATCCAGCGTGACTTCTGACGGCGCCGCCGCGACCGAACATCACATCAGAGTCAGGAGCAACACAACAATCAAAGTAAAATCACACATCGTCCCGAAGAAGGGATCAGAGATGGAAGATTAGAATCGCTCCAGAAGTTCAGCCCGTGTTGGCAGTTTGACAGGAAGCGGCTTGTTTGACAGACGCTCAGCAACTTCCTGTCAGTTAAGGCGGGTGACAGGAAGCACTTTCCCGTCAGGCGCTAATGTGTACCGCTAATGCTTCTCCTGCTCCAGCTCGTCCATTAAAAGTCATATGCTGTTCGACACAGAAGTGATTTACCGACATGTTGTGACATCTGTGTCACGTCGTTGTACCTGCAGCCGACGCGGGACGAAGGTAAATAACAACAATCCCGATGTTGGACTTTTTCTGAGGCGTGGGTCCAATTCCACAGAGGGAATGAAAAATACTCACGCCTTTGACAGCGAGATCCTTCGTGTTAACGCGATAACTGCAGAGCAATTTCATGGATCATTTTCAAATGGTTGACGTAAGAGAGAGGAAGAACTGGAATGACTTTAGGAATGTTCAGTTGTATATTTCTGACACTAGGGGGAGTTTTACATCCAAAAGTTTTGGTCCCTTAATTCCTCACTAGCGCTTTTCACACAAAACACAATTTTTTGCACATAACTTCACAATCATTGATCGGATTCTGTCCAAATTTGGCGAACATAGTCGACTCGAGGAGATTTATCTTGTGAATATTTAACTGAAGTAGTTCATATTTTACTCTCTAGGGGGAGTTTCTTTTTTGGAAAAAAAACAACAACAAAGATATTACGGACATAACTCAAATACTGTTTCATGCATCATTCTCAAACTTTGTACCCACATAGATGGTAGTATGCAGAATAACCGGATTGATTTTGGGAGAAATCGGTTGTAAAATTCTGACACTAGGGGGAGCTATATCTCAAAAAGAGGCTATAATTTCTCAACTGCCCGCTTTTGTCCAGATTCGGTGAATAAGAATTAAATATAGGGCATCTATCACATGTACATCATGCTTACTTAAATAGTTCCTATTTTACTCTCTAGGGGAAGTTTTTTTTGAAGAACACTGTTTTCTGACAGAACTTCCTCAACGTTGGTCGGATTAAATCCAGATTTGATGAATAATAAAAAATCAAATAAAGGAGATTCGCTGAATCTTATACATTATTTAACTTTTAACAGTTCATATTTTACTCTCTAGCGGGAGCAAACGGGTCAATGTTACACGTCAATCTGTATCCTGTCCCCCCCCCTCTCTGCTCTACGTTTCCTGCTACTGCAGCTGACAGACGACCGAATGACGTCACCTGTGTGAAGGTGTGGGCGGAGTAACTCCTTACAGCGTTTGAGGAACCTCACAGAAGAGGAGATGGATGAATCGTATTGCGTCTACTGTTCTTGGGAGTGTTAGAAGCCCTTCCAGGGTTTTAAAACTCCCACCCACAGTTTTGAATCTGCTGCAAGTCCCGCCCCCTCAGTCTGGAAGGCTCAGCCAATCTATTGGTCTACAAGCGGATCACAGAAAAGGCCTTTCAGCCTCACACCGTCTCTCACTCCACGTTCACTCTGAATCTGAGACACCATCACACTGTCAGACACAAGAACACCTCCACACAAACAGACGCTGGAAATCCTGATCCGGTTAAATCAGAGAACATGTGTATGATTAATACCTGTTATTATAACTAAGAGAGGACAGATTAATGACCCTCAAAGTGAAGACACAGGAGAAATGTTTCCTCTCTCCTCTCCTTCCCTGTATTATTTTCCCTTTTGGTCAATAATGGACTATATTTAGTGTGGCCTTCAGGTCCTTGAGCTGCTGACTCCACTTACTCTGTTACTCTGCCCTGCAGGGGAATGGCCCACTATCACTTACAGCTGTGTGTGTGTGTGTGTGTGTGTGTGTGTGTGTGTGTGTGTGTGTGTGTGCGTGTGTGTGTAGTTCTGCAGAACTGCCTTTCTTTAGTGTGTCTTAAATACTTATTGCACAAGTATGAAATTACCGTTGCCACATTGGAGGTGTATTTTTATTGAAATAGATTATGAAGGTATTATTGTAACTAACCTTGAAACGGCATGAATAAAAACACCTGTGCTTAGACTGAGGAGTTTTTATTATGAATTTAACATCTTTATAGAGACTACAAGCCTTTATGACTTTGGGGAATAGAGCAGGCGGTTGTGTAAACAACATAGTTATAGTTAAAGAAATTTGAATAAATAATGTCATGCATCCGGTGATTGACGGTTCCCTTTCATAGTTTTATCCTTGTTACATCAAAGTGTAAAACAAAAGCATGAAAAACAGTTTATAGTAGTGGTGGTAGTTATATTCAAGTTTTATTGTCATGATGATTATTACAGCAAAGAAAGTTGTTCTCTGGACCAGCTGTGCAGAGAATCGGTCCTGACGGTTCAACTATATACTTATACTTAGATCATTTTAAAAAACGACAATAATGCCTTAAGGTCCTACTGAAGCCACATTACTGTAAAAATGGGGACATTAAATCAAAATGTGTCACAGCTGATTGGCTAAAACATCATGGAGACTTTGCCCAGCTGAGGCTTAATAATCTGGGCTGAGTCTTTCTGGAAGATCGGAGTGGTTCTGTCAATACAGACGGAGTTCTTGACGATCCAGATGATACTGTTACAGGGCCGGTATTTTGCTATCGACCCCTGATTCCCTGGTCCAACAGAGCGGACAGGAAACAAGTGAGGACGGGATGCTTACCTCGTCCTGACATGGGTCAGGATCCAGGTTTTCATCAATATGAAAGAAAAAAGGATTACATCCCGCTTGTACGACTGACCAAAAACACAATGTGATGCTGTGAATTATGAGTGTAAAGGACTCTTAACTCCAGAACCAGCCAACTTAGATAAAAGCCCAGAGTGCAAAGTCACAGAACTGCTAACGGTCTTTAATCTCTTGACTAGAGATCCTGGTCCTCTCTGAACCCCCTCAGAAGGGTCCATTGCAGACATCTGTGTTGACAGAACCTAAGTCAGGTGGTCCGGTTGTTGTCGGATTGGATCTGTTGTCGGATTGGATCTGCTGTCATCTTCTGGCTTTGTGTGCCCAACTTCCAGTTGTGTGTCCAGGCATGTGTGCCATAATTGGATAATCGAGTGTGGATTTTGTGACCCAGCAAAAGTTGAGCTGGAAAATTTGTCGTTTTCCAGTGGGGCCCCCATGAATCTCATCCAGGTAGCAGCTAGTGTTGCTATGTGGTGCTTTCAATGACAGTCTTTTCTGGACGCCCTCTCTGCTCTACCATTGTCCGGATGAAGAGGGCTGGAGGTCACATGGTTAAACTCTTAAACTTAACAAAGAGTATTTTCGGCAGATGGGTGGCTCAGTGGGTGACATCACTGACTTCGGTCCAGGAGACTGGGGTTCCAATGCCAGACAAGGCTGTGGCAGAAATCCCGTGTGGACCCAAGGTCCTTAGTGATACCAGCCTACCCAGCCACATCTAGTGTCGGTCCCACGCCTGGATAAATGTAAGGTTTCCGTCAGGAAGGCGTAAAAAACTTATGCCAAATCAATACGCGGTACCAGACGATCCGCTTTGACCGCAACACCCTAAAAAGGAAAGAGCCGAAAGACTGCTTTACGAACAAATAGTCTTTCTCCTCATAGTGAAATGTGTCAGGTCCTACTTTTTTTCTTGGCTGGACTGCAATCTCTGTGGCGATGAAAGGTTCAACGGTTTGTTTATCGTGATACTCCCGGCATGTGGCACGTTGACTGACCAGTTGGTCAATATCAGAGTTAATGTTTGTTCCAAGTAGAGCGTCTCACGGGATCTTCTTCTTTTGACTTCTACGCACCGCCGTTATCTTTGTGTATCCTGGTGAGCATTCCTGGGTCTTCATCACTTTTCTTTGCTATGGAAGTAGTGGCTTGGGGTCAGTTTCAAGAATGACTTAAGGGAAGTCCATAAATGTGGTTATGGACTTTATCACACCCAAGAGCCAAACCATTGCCCTCCTTTTCAGTTTGGGCATAGATGCAGTCTATGTCCATCATGGACACCATGATGCGTACGCCACTAGCCGTCATGCTACTTCGTCTTCTTCCTGCAGAGAGACGGCCCCCAACTCAACCTTTGAAGCTTCAACCTTTGATCTCTTTTCGGGGTTAGAACATATAGCAGCCATTTCCACTTTCTTTCACAGCTTTCTCAGATGAACAGTTCACGCTGCTAAGCTAGGATTGACATTTTCTAAAGTCTGTATTCCTGAACTCTGCTTAGTGTTTTCTTCAGTCATGCATCGTGTCTTGGGAGGACCCCCAAACGATGGAATCATCTATTACAGCTGAAGCCCCTCTATTGTTTGTGCCATCACTTCGTGAAAGAATGCAGGAGCGAAGCTAATTTCAATTAGCTTTGGGTGTTATAAGTGCATATCTTAGCAGTATTTTCCAACCTTCAAAAAATAAAAAAAACGATCGCCATAGCAACGCTGATAACCTCGATTTACTGCCATCGTTAGCTGTTAAAATTTGCTATTTAGCAGGCTAAAAGCCTGTGCTAACCTCCACACTCAAAAAACACAATCATTTCTTCTGCAGATATGTCCTCCTGATCACATCTTCATGTTCTTCATGCTGCATCCATTAAAGGGTCAGAGATGCAGGAAATATCAACAGTCTCTTATTCAATCTCACTTCATATACGAGTGTTAAGATTAGCCATTAGCTTAGCTTTAATAGAGAGAAACACAGTAGAATCAAAGCTAAATACTTCCTTCGCTCCAGAACCCTCTGTTAAGAAATGTCTCTCAGTCTTGTTGTTCTGATCCGCACTGAGGAAGCTGCCGGATGTGAAGTGGTTTTAAATAATAATAATAATAATACATTTAATTTATAACGCACTTTACATTTGGATCAAATCTCAAAGTTCTACAAAGTAAAAGCAGATAAAAGCATCAATAAAAAATAAAATAATAACTATATAAAAGCCTGACCAAAAGGCAGCAATGTTAATTAAAGTTATAGGTTCTGCTGAAAAGCAAAGTTTTAAGTCTTTTTTTAAATGGGTCAGTCGTCTGTGGAGCCCTCAGAAGGTCAGGGAGGGCATTCCACAGACGAGGGGCAGCAGAACAGAAGGCCCGATCACCCATGGTGCTGAGCTTAGTCCGGGGAAGGAGGAGGCGGTATGAGTGGGTAGAACGGAGGGATGGTGTTGAGGATCGTGTTGTTTTTAGAACCAACAAAAACGTCTCTGGGGTCTTCGGATGGGATAATTCCTTCAAAATAAAGTTAATTCACTCCTCTCAAGGGAGGAAAGTAGTTTAACGATGAATCCTGGTCTGTCTAGAAAACAGCAGGACATTTTATTTCCAAGGCTGTTTCTCAGCGTGGCGCTCTTCTCTTCTCGCCAAGGGTTTCCAAAATCCATGGGTGGAGATTCCCACACGGCAATGTGAGGGGGGGGGAATTGTGGTGTAAATAAAGATTTTCATTGATTGACAGTTCCATATGGTGACATGTCAGAACACAATTTCCGTGGACAGTCAAAGTTTTGAGGTTTCAAACATCTGCGCTAGGAAAAGGCCCAGTGGTTTCAATTCTCTCTATGGGGGTCCGTGGACCCACCAGATACCACGATATGTGTCTAGAAACACTGAAAAAGGGACATTTTCACAATATTTCCCTTTTATTGAAACTATAATTATTAACCATGTCAATAGTAAAATAACATCAATAATGTAAAATAATAAGAAGAATTATAATACGTTTATAAATAAGGATTATATTGTGGTTAAAGAAATCTGGGTTTTACTGAGGCCATTTGTATCTTTTGTACTTCTGATGCTGGAGGTTGTGTAATAATCCGACGACCTCTGCTTTGTCACCTTTTGACTCAGCGAACGCTCATTTCTGACGCGTCTTTAACTTGTTGTTTTTCACCAGCGGGTACTGATGCTGCCGCCATCGCTCAGCCAACACTAAAACAAATCGATGCCGCGATCACCGCAGGCAGCGGCTGCTGTCCAAACGAGAATCAATCATTCCTGCCTACAGATATAGCGATCGAGGAAGAGGATGCAACGCCTATTGTGTCTCTGCAGAAATCGACAACTTGGAAATGAGTTACCCACTGAAATAAAGACCGGACTGGTTTCCAGTATTGATGTTTGTGACTGATCACAGAGACTAGTCGGAGAGATAGGGATGGAAGAGTAAAGTTATTTGTACGTCCATGCCAGCGTAGGATGTCTCTTAGCATGTTGCATAAAATTTGACGGATTTTAAAAAGAATCTTATTTACTGTGTATCATTTCTTGTACGAAGTTCCACTTCTGCGGGTAACTTCTTAAATTGAAACTCCTCAGCAAAGGTCAGAGAAAGTTAATTTTCATGGTTGAAAGAAACATGGATGACCTTTCATGAGGAGCCGTTTACGTGAAATGGTCGACTTCTGTTGCGTTTTGGATTTTCGTTCACACCACGACTGTTTTTGTTTTTGAGACCTACAAAAAAAGGAAAACTCTTAAGTTCTGGAACAATAGAACTCCAGATTAAATTTTTAAGGAGAAGAGTTATGTCGCTCTCGTTGAAAACACGAACAGTCCAAAGCTCAAGCGGTTAAAAAGAAAGTTAGTAGTGAATCATTTTTGTGGTTATTCCGTTTCGGGTACCAGAAAATTGAACGCCAACATTGTCTGAGAGAGTTTTAGAGAAGTGGATGGGCCGTGTCCCCGTCAAAGCTGCACAGATGGACAGTTAGCATTAATCCCTCATAGAACATAATGAAGATGGCGACTGATGTCACTCAGCAGAGGTCGCACCATCAATGGAGCTACGCGTCAAAAATGCAAAGTAGGTCGTCTCTTTCATTTTAAAAGCTTAGTTTCCACACTTTTCTTTCACCTTTCTGTGATTCTGTCATTTTTAAAGTACATTCCTGCAAGTTATGGCTTTTAAAAAAAATAAATTTTAACCCTTAATGTCCTCGCAATGAAAAAAAAAAGTTTCTAATTTTATTTCTTTCCTGTTGTGAGCCACAGGGCTCTGTCCTTGGCCCCTTATTCTTTAGTTAATACATGCTGCTACTGGGCCATATTATAAACAGGTTCAGTCATGTGATACACATATTACACATATGTCATGTGTAAATGTAACCCTGCGGAGGCATGTCAATGCTAAGGGGCCAAGGATGGAGCCCTGGGGTGGCACCACAGGTCAAAAGGGCCACCAAGGGGGTAGAATTAACCATGATAATGAGAAATTCTTATTTGATAAGTTGGATTTATCTGGTACATTAAAGCATGTTAGGATTGAATAAACAGATTTATGAAGTTAGATACAATCAAAACAGTCTGAAACTGGTCAAATAGACTTTTAAACTTTAATAGTCTTTTATGCTTTATCCAAAGGTGGAGCTAATTTAGTTAAAATTGACTAATTTCCATAAAATACAAATTTCATCATGAAATAATTTTAGAAGTGAGATTTCTTATTAGTTTTAAAAAAAAATCATGCTTTGCTAATATAATTTGTCATTTTATGGTTAATTTAGAGTTTCTAAAATAAACAAATGAAGAAATAAAGTCTGCCCAATGCATACATTTTCACAGACATCATTTTTTCCCATATTTTCTGAGGACATTAAAGGAATCATTTATGAGAATTCACCCACACATAATACAGATTCCCCTAAGTTTACAGCGAGAATCTGTTTGACACGAAAACTGGAGAATATTGTTCAGATTTTACACCAAAGTTTTCACCAAAGAGAGCAAAACCAGTTCAGTTTGAAATCTAAGTCTTCATAGTGCAGATAAAGTGGCTTCACAGGTTAAAACTAAATCATTAATATCATTTGCTTCTTGTTTAGCGGAAGCTAGGATTTAACGGCGTGCTTCATTCTAATCAATTCCAGCACCAACATCTGTTGACCTAGCAGAGGGTCAGGTGGAAACGCCGCAGAGAGCGGCGGGAAGGCGAGCTATATGGAACGGAGAGCAGCCGTGACGCACGGACGGCGTGATGAGGCAATCAGAGATGGGATTGACAAGGTCGCGATCCATGCGTACCTGGAAATGCGTTTTTAAGCACTCATCCACCGTTAGTTCATTGGCTGCCGATATCTGCATTCTCAGAGAGGCCAGAGGGCGGATAGTGATGAGGGGAGGGGTCATCAGTTCGAGCACTCAGAGCCGCAACCGTCCTTTAGACATGCAGGTTTATTTTAAAGAAGGTAAAAAACAGATGGAGGACTTCACGCCGAATACAAACGATGGATGTTTCAGTTCATTATGGAGCTTTTCTTGATGCAGCAAAGTAACGTTCCCATTCACCAATGTCAGAAAATGGATCCAAAACTGTAACTTTACCCAGCAAACAGCTTTACTGCGGCGCTTAAACTGCCGTAAAATCTCCTTTGCCCTCATGTCTGCTTCTTTTGTACCAGAGCTTTTCAACAAAAATCATTCTCCAGCTGATTGGCAGGGAGATTCATTATTCATTTATCCCTCATTGTGTGGTTGGCTGACATAAACGTCTATTCGGGCTGCAGCTAAATGTCATCTTAGAATAATGTCTTGATCAGATAAACTTCTACGGTTGGATATTTGCTTCAGGCGGTAAACTGCCGTATTGGCCTCAGGTGTTTCGTCCGGAGCGAATAGTAATATCTTTTTTTTTTAATCTGTGGAGCTGTGATTGTCTCAATTCTTACGAATGTTTGGTGGACTATATCATTCTCAAACGATGCAGCTAAGTAGTAGTAAAGTACAAATAATGAATTCTACAAACACGTCCAAGAAAAGCCGTCGGGAGCCGTGACGGACCGACGCTGTGAACACATTCAAAAAACAAAACTTTGAAGACGCCGATTACGAGGATTCATCCAACAACAACAAAAGGAATTCAGAACCAGCAACTTCATGTTTTTTTATGCAACAATAAAACTGTGCTGACCATCAGTGGATTTGGGTTTTCAGAATGAAAAAGCGGGATGAAGAGTTTTCTGCCTCAAACGTTCTTCAGATGATGTTAACGTAACATTTCTGGTTGGTTTATCATTTTTAAACAACTAAAAAAAGAAAAGAAAAGAAAAAATGTCCCTTGACTTAATGAAAAGTCTAAAGCCTCTTGTTTTAAAAATATTTCACTCAAATTGAAAAAAAAAAAAAAACAGTCTTTAAAATAATTGATCTAGGATGGTGCATCGTCCATCGTCAAAATTAGACCAGATGCGTATTTGTGGCGTAGCAGAGCGCCGCGGCATGTCTGGTGGAATCTCAGACATTGCTGTGAATGACAGCGTCCGGGACCGGCGACTATGACGCTATGCAGCGTTCCCAGTGGAATCAAGCCTTTAGGGCCAGGCATAAGAATAAGTTAAAAAAAATGAGACGAGGAACATTTTTTCTTCATATTTCATTCAGAGAAAAAGTCGATGGCAGTGGCGTTTGCCTTCAGTTTGTCGCATGGATCCATATTTCCACTTTCATTCCCGAAATGCATGATAAGAAAAAATAAAGAAAATCTTTCTCCGCTAATTTACTTCGACTTAATTCTCCACATTTTTTTTTTTTTCCCTCTTATGCCAGGCCCTAATACTCCTCCCTATTGATCAGATAGTTTAGAGTTGATTTTTCTTTCTCTCAGGTATTTCAAAAGATCCCTCTCTATTCTAAAACCTGATGAAGGTCATTTTTATCTCGTTATCCCAGCAGATAAATCCATGATTGTTTCCTAGCTCTTCCTCCCTCCGTCACATTTACCCCCCAGACATTTATCCCCTCTGAGATGAATAGGACAAGATGGAGTGGGCAGGGGGACGGCGGTCCCGTTAGATCTTCGCCAGATGTTTCCTTTAATACTGTAATCATGTGCAATTAGAGTAATGGATGCAAGAGGTGGAGTGATTATATTTGCACACTGAATTAATTTGTGTAATCAGGCCTCGCCATGAATGGCGACACATTTCCTCTCACTTTCAGATCACTCTGTTCATTTTATCTCTTGTGTCTGTTTTTCCCTTCATTCTTCCCATCCTCCTCATCCTCCACCTCCACCCATTTAACTCAAAGTCCCACCTCCTTACCCCGCGCCCTCTCATTGTCCCCGGGCGCATTTCCTCTGGTTTGCCTTCTTTAGAGAGACACAGATAAGGGGATGAAGAAGAGGAACTAGGGAACAAACAAGAGTCCCTTCAGATGTCACAGATGACACCTTTATTCCCATCAATAGCTGCAATTATAGCAATTATCTCTAATAGCAGTGCTTTGTGTCGCCGCTTTGATATGTTTAACAGATGATGCCGAGTCCTGCCGCCTCCGCCGGGCCGCACATGGCAGCGGGCTCGGATTCACTTTCATGAAAGGGAAACAAAACGAGGCCAAATTGCTGACGGTCCCAGTGGCTTACACTTCAGAGAGGGTTTCTCAAGCTGTGGGTGGAGGTCTAGCGGGGGTCTCAGAGACGTACTAAATGTCCCCTGCTGTTCAGTCAGGGACTGGAGATTGATGGTGAGGAGAAAATAGAGTTGGATAAGATCCGTATTTGTTGCCTGATAAATGAAGATGCAAAAATGGGTTGAAAATCAAAATACACCAATCAGACCAAACATTCAAACCACTTACCTGATATCGTGTTACCAAAGAGGTACGGATATACTCTGGACGCGGAAGCTCCCCAACAGGACAGCCATATATATATATATATATATATATATATATATATATATATTAATAAAGCACACTAATTTATAGACTAAAAAAAAGGTTCTCATCTGATTTCATCGGCCCGCTTTAAACTTTTGAACATAAGTCCACTTCCTTTAACCATATATAGAGGATATAAAAGAATTAACAAAGTGGAATAAAACTAACTAAACGTATTATAGAGAATAAAGACGATCATTTCTTCCGCCATTGTATAATATACAACAAAATTAAGGAGAATCACATTTGATGGGGGAGATCGAGAAATCGGTGAAATCCTGCAACCGAGAGTGAACCAACTAGTCCGGGTACGAGAGCTGTGAACCCATCTCCTGATGTAGTTGTCAACATGATGCTAGCGGTAACCAACCAGACAACAGCAGCGGAGAGAGATGAGGAAACGGGCCGACCCGTCGGGTCAGCGTTGAGCTAGAGGAGTTCAAGCTCAAAAAATCTGAAACGTCAAATTCATACCTCTGGCCTTGAAGTCTGAAAAGCATCTTCAATAATCAGAGGGGAATAAAGAATGTGCAAAAATAAAACACAACAACAACAACACAACAGAAATGCTGACAAGCTCATTTTTCCAAGACCCAGTTGAGGTTCTATTGGGCATTCTATCATCCGACATGTGTCATCTTAACTACTTTCAAGACTAATGGAATCATCGGAGTCCAGGCATTGTTTGTTATACGGTACCTCAAACAGAATATAGAGACGTCATGTATAATAATGCCGATACGTTACAGAAACATCCACCTCAGTTTCCAAGTCCAGAATTTAAAATTCTGTACGAGGCTTTGAAGGAGCAAATAAAGTCAGTCCAGCATAGAGCGGAGTAAAAAAAAAACTGAATCACCTCCTCATATCTGTCCATCTGATTAAAAACACCAAAAACAGACGGAAGTATGAGAGAAAGGACAAAAACTAAACAACAAAAGGTCAACAATGGCACCACCGATTAACAATGGAACCACCGATTATCAGTTCATCGACGAATAGACCAAGAGCCTGGAGGTCATATCTTAACTCGTCTTGTCTTATCTTTATATTATCTTATCTTATCTTTATCTTATATTATCTTAACTTGTCTATGTTTATCTTTATCTTTATCTTAATCTTAACTTGTCTTTATCTTATCTTATCTTAACTTGTCTGTGTTTATCTTTATCTTTATCTTAACCTTATCTTAACTAGACTTGTCTTTATCTTAACTTGTTTTGTCTTTTATTCATCTTATTTTAACTTAACTTGTCTTTATCTTATCTCATCTTGCCTTGTCTTGTCTTTATCTTGTCTTGTTTTTATCGTGTCTTAACTTAACTTAACTTGTCTTTATCTTATCTTAACTCAGCTTAACTTATCTTTATCTTATCTTAACTTGTCTTTATCTTATCTTAACTTGTCTTTATCTTATCTTAACTTGTTTTGTCTTGTCTTATTTGTATCTTAATCTTATCTTATCTTATCTTAACTTGTCCTATCTGTCTTATCTATCTCAGAAGAAAAGTCAATCGTACGATGCTTAAAAAAAAAAGGTTGGGCAGTTTGACGTTCAGAATGTACTCATCCGATATTTCCTTTATAGTAATGCAGAAAAGAGTCCAAGTAAAATCCCCCCAGAAACATGCTTTGATGAAGCTTCCTGCTCCTTCAGCAGACTGTGGAGTCGCTGCACAGATAAACAGAGATCATCTTATCACCTCTCATACTGGACCTTATCACCTCTCATACTGGACAGCGCCTCCGTCCTGCACACAAACCACAGCGCTTCAGAGGATGCTGCAGATCTCTTTGTGCGAGAATCCTTTTCTCAATGCTGTCGTTTGAACATCTTCAAATAGTAAACAAATAACATTCACATCTTTGTACTAAAATTGTATGTAAAAAGAGCCTGAATGTCATATCTAGTGTCTGAGCCTCTGGCGTCCTCTTCCTCTCACTGGAGACTTCCTCTCTCCTTCTGGAGCTCTTTTGTTGCTTGTAAAATATAATTTCCGAATAATGTGGTTTTGTGCTCGGCTCCTTTTCGTTCTCTCATTTTGTGCATCACGTCTTTGTGTAAAATTGTCCACTAATCAATATATCCCTCTCATGAACATACAGTCCATCGATCTTTCACTCTCCTCCTTCCCTCCTTTCTTTCTCTCGGCTCTCATGTCCATCTTGTTCTGCCTCAAATCAGCAGAGGCTAATAGAGGTCTAAGTAGTTTATGGCTGCAGAGAGACTGACAGACAAACAGGCAGACTGACTGACCGCCACACCAACTGACACACCAATCAAACCGAGATTCGAATGTCCAAAATTGCATGACAGACAGACAGACAGACAGACAGACTAACAGGTAAACCAACATACAGACTGACTGTCAGTTAGTCGGTTGGTCTGTCTGTCTGTCATTTTGTCCTTCTGACTGATAGTCAATGGCAAGAAAGACAAAAAGACAGACGGAAAAACCGACCGAGATACTCTGAAGATCAGTCAGTCGTTCTTTTGTCTTGTCTGTCAATCTGACTGAAAGTCATCTTGCATGACAGACAAACACACGGAGAGAGAGACCGACTGACAGACAGACACACGGAGAGAGAGACCGACTGACAGACAGACACACGGAGAGAGAGACAGACTCTGAACTCTCGGCTGCTGTCGCTGTAAATCAGATATCTGTTGGAAGGCCAGTGAAGGTGAAGGAACTGAACATGTGGATCTGGATCCAATCCAGAACCATCCGCTTTACCAAACAACTATATACAATAATACAGATCCTCCAAAATGATGTCCTTGTTTTGTGTGTTAGGTCAAATGTCAATATTGTATTCTTTGTTCTCCTTCCCAACTCACAACCCTTCAATCCATAAAATACCTAATTGTTAAAGGTTAAAACAAGTTTTCTTTTTCCTAATTATATAAATGTGATCCTGAAGGATTGATTGGACATCCTTTTAGCGACATTGTTGTTACTATTTGTTCAGTTCGGGGTTAAAACTGTGAGCGGATGTCGGGAGACGGCGACTGACCTCGTAGAGAGTGATGACCCCATTGGTCTCATTGGGAGCGATCCACTGCATGAAGATCTTCTCCTCGTAGGGTGTGTTCTGCAGGGACTCCATCGGCACCGACCCGGGCACTGAGAGAGAAAGAGAGCAAACACTTTAACATTACAACCACTGATAGTTGACCTGAACATTTGACTAAGTCGTTACCATGGTTACCTGTCAGTTGGCGGGAAACGTTACATGGCAAGAGAACCTTTTGTCCTTGGTATTTTAAGCACAGGCATAAGGATCCGGGTGACTTTGACAAGGTCTCAACGGTGATGGCTAGACGACTGGGTATTTGTAAGAATGTCTGCTGATTATGAGCCGCGTGTTTCCACAAAGTTCTATCAGAACCAGCATTAACCATTTCAGTAGTTTGGGCTGCAGTGATTCTTCAGTGGGATCTTCACTCTCTCCTTGAACATTTTTTTCTGTCTCCAACACATGAACTTCAGGACAAAATGGTCACTTTCTGTCTAATTTATCTCACCCCCACTGACAGGCGCCATGGAAACAGGATAATCAATGTTTTTCTGACTCCAGTGGTTGGAATGTTATGGCTGATTATATATATTATTTTTCTGGGGGGGGGGGGGCCGATAATGTCAACATCATCAATGACATTATCGGCATCCCATCATCTGAAGGTCATCAGCCCAACGGATGGCCGTCACTGCGCCATCAGGCAGACGGAGAATGAACGCCATCACAGGCCAAGGCTTTGGCAGCTGTGAGTTGGACTGAGCGGTCCAAACAGTACCCCTCGTACAAAACCGTGAAGGTGTTTTTCACTGATATTGAGATGTTTTAATAAGGCTTTTGAAAGATTTTTGATTAAAGAGACTTTTCAAGTTGTATTCTATGAATGTAAGAACGACTTCCTGTCCAGAACCATCAGTTTCAAGAAGCTTTATCCTCAGTTCTGCAGTCAGGTACCAGAAAAAACCCAATGTATAAATGGAACAAAACATTAAATTGCATTCAGACAAACTAATAAATAGTGGAGGGAGATATTTGAGTCTGTTTAAAGTGTCTGGGGCATTTTGGGGGGGTCAAGGTCCAGAGTTACCTGGGGTTGGAAGGGATAGGAGAGAGTTCCGATTCCGCACTGATTTGTGGAAGAAAATGTTTTTGGAGCAGGCCCAAGTGGCTCCGGTACCTCATCCCCGATGGTAGGGGGCAGAGGAGGTTGTGTGAGGGGTTGGCTTGGGTCACCCACAATGCTGAGTGCTTCGCGGGTTAGGTACATAAATTATTCTACGCATTCGGTACTGAGGAGCAGTGGACCGCCCAAACGGTTGCCGGGGAGTATCTTGGTATTCATGTATAGTGCAAGGTCCTGGGACTAGACTACCCCAAAGTAGGTTCTCCCATACCGGTCCATACCATACGAGTCCAATCTAAGATACTTCGGCGAAAACTTAAATGCTAGAACATAGGGAATACCTCAGAGACCTCAGTGCCCCAACAGTCGACTCCAAGGGCTCGGTCTCACACCTGGCGTAAGGTGGTGCAGGCATCTAGGGTGTGACTGATGTTCACGCCTGAGACTCTTCCCAAGGACAAGATGATCTATGACGGTCTTTAACGAGGCGCGTTGTGGCCATTGAGTAGCAAGAACCTGATCTAAAGTAAACACTGCTGTTCTTCTATTCCAATCGTCACATTATTCAGATGCCGAGAAGCTGAGTCACTTTTGTTTGTCGCAGACTAATGAGGCCCAGATTGGCTCCGACATCGTATGAATATAGATTTTCATTCATCAACCACCCACCTGAGCAAAACATCTGAAATGCTTTCCCTCCACATCCACATTCCACGACACCTCGACTGGGGCCGGAGGATTTATCGGCCGCCTCACGGCAAATTATTCTGTTTGAGCTGCGGGGTGATTGCTGCATGTGACTCATATGTCCCACATTCATGGTGTTTCAAACACCATCAATGGTCGTACCTATACTACACTATAAAAAAAAGAATCTGTATAAAGTACCAATTATATCGTGGAAAGAATACGGTTCAAAACATAACGTTAAAATTCCATTTAAAAAAAACAGATATAACGTCAACTTCTCTATATTTACATACTTTACTACAAATAATTCAAATTGAAACTTTTTTTTTTCTACTTATACTGTAAAAATTGTCAGAAGGGAATAAAAAAAAGGTTTAACATCTGAACATCTTCAGCTCCGCCTCCTGTCTTCTGATCAGAACCACCGTCTGAACCATCCAGCAGAGCTGCTCTCACCTCCATCTTGGAAACCTTTCCCTTCACTCCTGCTGCTGCTCTTCTGTCACAGATAACTCTTCACACTCTTCTCCACCCACTCCAGCCTGCCTGCGCTCACTTGTTCATCTCTTCTCCACATTCCCCATTAGTCTGAACAGTTGACCCTAAGTTCTTAAACTCCTGCACCTCCTCCACCTCTATTCCTTCATCCTCACCGTTCCTCCTGCCTCCCTTTCAGTCACACACATGTATTCCTCCACCTCACCAGGTTCTCCTCCACCTGCTCACTGCAGATCACAATGTCCTCCACCAACATCATAGTCCATGGAGACTCCTGCCTGACCTCATCTGTCAGCCTGTCCATCACCATAGCAAATAAGAAGGGGCTCAGAGCCCATCCTTGGTGCAGTCCCAACTCCATCCTGAAGCCATCTGCGACTCCTAGCGCACACCTTACTGCTGTCATGCAGCTATCATACATATCCTGTTCCACCCTGAAATAAAGCACTTTTCTATCACTCCAAACTTCCCGATGCACAACTATGCCCTCGCCACTCCGTCGTACACTTTCTCTAAATCCACGAGGACACGATCCAACTCTTCCTCACCTCCTTCGTACTTCTCCATCAGCTCTGTCAAAGCGAACATCTTCTCTGTAGTGCTCTTTCTGGACATATTTCGCTCAAATTGCCACCTCTTTTCTTAACTTATGCTTCCACGACTCTTTCCGATGCGATTTTCCTCCGTTCCTCAGACATCTTTTCACTCCACAAAAAAAATAAACAAACTTGTTTGAAAACTCCGACGCTCTCTCTCCCAAACTCCTTCATACCTCCACTGGTATGTCATCAGGACCAACCTCCTTTCCTCTCTTCATTCTCTACAAAGTTGTACTCACTTCAACATTGCTGACCCTTTCAACTTCTTCTTTAGTGGGCTGATTTCAGCCCAATTAAATCAAACTGACCCCAGACCGGTTATATTAAGTTGGAATTTTTTGAACCTAAGTTAAACGAAAAAAATATGTGGAATTACAACAACAAAGGTTTTTTTTGTGCTGTTCATCTGTGTTTTTTATACGTAGTTTTGTGCAGACATGTTCTACTTTTTGTTTACTACAGACACTTGACGTATTATAGTAAATCTTTGTGACAAGAGTGTGACGTGTGTGCGTTTGTGTTCGGAGGAACAAACACTCTTTGACAGCTTTTTGTGGAGGCACAGAAACACAGAAGAGGTGACAGACACCTTGTGAAGGAGAGAGACTGCCAAAAGTAACACACAAAAAAAACACGCAAAAATACCAGACCGACAGGATCAACACAATACAGAAACAGGAGACACACACTCACACACACTGACACATACACTGACACACACTCACACATTTACACACACAAACACAGAAACACACACTCACACACTGACACACCCACACACACATATTCACACACTCAGACATAAACACACACACACACATATATTCACACACTCACACATAAATACACACACACACATTCACACAGACAAACACACTGACACACACTCGCACATATTCACACAAACACACTCACACATATTCACCACACACACACACACACTCATACACACATTCACACATTCACATACAAACACACACATATTCACACCCACAAACATACTCACACACACACACACATTCACACACACACACACACACTCATACACGTATTCACACTTAAAAACACACACACACACACACACAATCCCACACACTCCAGACACACACATACTCACACACACATTCACACACTAGAGGGTGTGAATCGTTCTAAATGTTACAGGATAGAGAGAGACAGCATCAGGAGAGAACAATGAAAATGTATGTGTGTGTGTCGTGTGTGTGCACACGTGCATCTGTGTGTGTGTGTATGTGGGGGGCTGAGTGTTTGTGTGTGTGTGTGTTTGTTTCTGTGTGTGTGTGTGTGTGTGTGTGTGGGTGAGTGTTTCTGTGTGTGTGTGAGTTTCTGTGTATGTAAATGTGTTTTTGTGTCTCTAAGTGTGTGTATGTGTATGTGTGTCAGTATTTGTGTGTGTTTAAATGCGTGTGTGTGTGTCTTTGTCTGCGTGCGTATGTGTGTTTGTGTGTGTGTTTGTGTTGCTGTGTGTGTGGAACTTTAATATATGGATCTATGGAAATTCCATATCAAAGGAATTTGTCAAGTACAATTTATTACTATTTAGGACAAATAATTTTGTTGCTTTTTTTTCCAAAATAGTTTTCAAAATGATCCTGAGTGGGAAACTATTTCCAGACCCAGATGACGTTTA
This sequence comes from Lophius piscatorius, assembly GCA_009660295.1. Taxonomy (NCBI): domain Eukaryota; kingdom Metazoa; phylum Chordata; class Actinopteri; order Lophiiformes; family Lophiidae; genus Lophius; species Lophius piscatorius. The sequence goes on from VRLP01002817.1 coordinate 22,759, forward strand.
CATCTCTCCACAACTTCAGCCAGCTTAAAGACGACCTCCGGAGAACCCAGTGGTCCCGAAAATGAAACTGTAACCTGACATCAAATCTGACACGGATGACAGAACCGGTTCTTTTGGATATCACGGGCTTTCACCTCCAAATCTTAAGTTTAAAAAAAGCACCAGATTTCGTTCTCGTGCGCCTCTTTAATGGCTGCCGGTCTTTTCTGTACAAGCTAACGGTTATTTTCTGGAAATATTCCATTCTTAGTCTCTTCGTTTGTTAGCAGAAACCCAAAAAAACTCCAAAAAACCGACAGATTTCCTCTGAAAATGGTAAAAGAACGGGCTCAACAACATTTTTAATGTAGATCAGAACAAAGAGGCGGATCCGCATTAAAAAGTGATACCTTCCTTCATCTCTGTCAAACTGAACCCAAACCTGTGACGCTGCTGATATCCATCAGTACGTGAAATGAGGCGCGGGTCTGACATTAAGCGTCTAAGTGTCCATCCAGTCCAATCGTCAGAACCACGTCAGCGACTGTTATTGTTTCGTTAAGGGTTAGTCAGTTCAGCCACCACCAACCTGAAGAAACAATTATTTACAGGTGGACACTTCAGTATTCACGCTCAGGGACATATTTAACCAGACATCAGCAGATGTAAGGAGACTGGACCCCCGGATCCCAGATGGTGCCCAATAAGGAGGGCATGATATTTATTTTTTTTAGATTTTGCTTTGGAGATTATTGTCAGAGGAAATTAAGAAAGAACTGAACAAAGAGTTCATCAATAAAGTTTCATTTGAATGATTTACAACGTTGGAATCAGACCATTGATCCGATTATCTCATGTTTTATTTATTACGTTATTATTGGATGTACTCAGATGCAGATGTAGTTAACGGGTCAAATTGAGCCGCCACATAAAAAAACAATAAAAGAACAATAAATATTACTGAAATATGAATATAATACCTAAGGATTTGTAATTTCTAACCCCTGAAGCGATGATGATGAAAGTTATGATCATATTTAACATTTATGTTAACGTGATTAAAGTTGGAAAAAGCACTTAGAGAAATCAAACCTTAGGTTAGGAAACATTTCTACAGATTCCTCCATTAATGTCTGAGTTATAGCCAGCGTCTATATCTACTGATAACTCCAACAAACTATATATATATATATATAGATGTATTTATATATATATATATTTATTTATTCAAGGCAAGGTAAATACAACTACACACACACTGACACACAGACTGACACACAGACACATCCAGACACAGACGCACACACTCAAACAAAAACTGATACACAGACAAACACATTGACACGCAAACTGACACACACACACTCACACACACACAGACACAGACACAACCAGATACAGACAGAGAGACAGACACAGACACTGATACACACACAAACAAAGACACACACACAGACGCACACACACACAGACACACACCCACACACACACATCCAGACACAGACGCACACACTCAAACAAACACTGATACACAGACAAACACACCGACACGCAAACTGACACGCACACACTCACACACACACAGACACAGACGCACACACTCAAACACACACTGACACACAGACACACAAAGGCACACAGACACACACACACACACACACACACTGACACACACACAGACACACACTGACACACACACTGACACACACACACATACACACACACACAGACACACACAGGCAGACAGACACACAAAGGCACACAGACACACTGACACACACACACACACTGACACACACACACACACTGACACACACACACAGACAGACACTCAGTGTCAGACAGAAGGAAGTCTGATGGAAGAATATTTTGATTAGTAATTCAGAGGTGTTGATTAAGGAGCCAGTCTGTGGCGCATATCAAATTACGCTAACAAAGAAATGCAATTAGAAGCTGCCATTTTTGTTCACCACCTTATCACTCACATTTGTGTGTGCGTGCGTGTTTGTGTGTGTGTGTATGTGTGAGTGTGCGTGTGAGCGGGACCCCATCATTTCTAATACACCTGGATAAACGGTTCATGCCTCTGGGGCTGTGTATGTAAATGGTGCATTCAGGGACTCATGACAGGTACACGCTGCTTTCCATCAGCTACAGGACCGTGTCCATCCTAGTGTGTGAGTCAGCCCACACACACTTCTGTGTGTGTGTGTGTGTGTTCCTGTTGATATAGGGGGCTTGGGCAGAGGAAACAGGCTTCACTGAAAAGATAATGGCAGCTGTAGCACATTAATCATAACTTGATTAACTTCCACAGTGCTGCCCAATGAACCACCCCCCTCCGCCAGCCCTCTCTCTCTCTCTCTCTCTCTGTCACAGTCTCTCCATCTTCTGGCTACATCATGCTCTCTCTCACACTCTCTCTCTCCCCCTCTTTATCTCTCTCTTCTGTCTACGGCATGCTCTCTCTTTCCCTCCCTCCCTCCCTGTCTCTCTCTCTCTCTCTATCTCTCTCACTCTCACATTCTCTTCTGTCTATGTCATGCTCTCGCTCTCTCTCTCACTCTCTTTCACAGTCTCTCTCTCTTCTGTCTAAGGCATGCTCTCTCTTTCCCTCCCTCTCTCTCTATGTCTCTCTCTATGTATCTCACTCTCACACTCTCTTCTGTCTATGTCTTGCTCTCTCTTTCCGTCCCTCTCTCTTACTCCTCTCTCTCTCCCTCTCTCTAGTTGTATTTGATATTTGTTGTCCCTATTTTCTCTCTATTCTGTCGACATCATGCTCTCTCTTCCCCTCCCTCTATCTCGCTCCTCTCTCCCTCTCTCGTTGCATTTGATATTTGTTGTCCCTATTTTCTATCTCTTAGCACTTTTTTTTAATCTCATGTCTTCTTTGCGACATTAAATCCATCTTGACTGACATGAAATGAATCCGTTCATTCCCAGAGTCACGTTCCAGCACACCTCATCGTTTGTTTGGAAATCTTCACCTTCACATTCTTGGTTAGTCTCTAGAGTCTGTAGCAGAAAACTAAAAAAGTTGTGGATAGATGTCCTGTCATGGATATTATTTAGTTTTTCATGGTATTGTGACGACAGAAGATATTAAAAAAGCTTTTTCTATCCTAATATGGACTTTATAATATACATAATCCAGAAGGATTACGTGACCTCACAGCATTCTGTTTCACATTATTGGTTTTATTTTTACTTAATGACACCAAAAATTAATGAATAGTGGAATATTTTAAATATTTTGAACCACAATTCTAAAATTCATCATTGAGCCCCGTGGTTCAACATGCATACAAACAAAATATACTATCAGCTGTTTGTAATAGAATAAACAAACAAGAAGTGTTTAAATAGATCAAGACAAAAAAAATATGACAAAGACTTTTTTTTTCTCCAAAATCAGTAAAAAGGCTTTTTTTTAATAACTGCTGTTATCTCTAAACGACTCAAAGCATGAAAACTACATTCATCGCGTTGTTCAAAGAACGAGTCATAGCAGCAGAATCGTAAGATCCAGCCGCTCAGAACCACCAAGTTGCACCGGGTAACAGTACGATTCAGGACCAAAATAAAACACTGCAGTTAATTATTTACAGTTTTAGGATCATTACAGTTGGAGTAATTACACAGAACCTCCTCTCCCACTCACCCACTCACCCTGAGACACCGGTCCACCGGTCCACTGAACCACTGAACCCAATTAGCCTCTAGAGGGGGAGAAGGACAGCTTCTTCGGAGATGGCAGATAAAGTTTCTGCATTAAAAGCAGAACTGGATCGTGGTACTGAGTTGGTTCCTTTGAGGCCGGATCAATCTCATCCTGACATGTGCACAGTCACCCGGCCCTGCTGTCAGCAGAATTTGAGCCTTCCTTCCTGACCGCTGATGATGAAGACGAGAAGATGACGAGAAGAGGGATGGAGTGGATCTGAGACCTGTTTGAGATCTTTCCTGACAAATAAATTCTATGTCCAGTTGGGAAGAAGATCGTCTCATGGAAGATGAAGTTAAGACTCTGGTTCATATCTCAGCAGAGGAGGGATTTGTGAAATAAATGCAAAGCTAGATTGTGGAACAGAATGGACTTAAGGAACGTATCGGACCGGCTTACTGAAGGGAAACGGGCCCAGAACATCCGATTTGCCTTCAAGGATTTTATGTGTGTGTTATATGTTTACCGTTGGGGCCGAGACTCTTCAACGATGATCTGGGATATATTTGACAGTACGTGGACATATTAGTGTACGGATCTGAGTGACAAGAGACGCGCCGTTATTGATTGAGTGGTGAATGAAGAAGGTCCGATCCCACTGAAGACTCCAGCACAAATTGCTGAAAATGCACAAACAGGATCTGTAGAACTTTAGTCATAATAATGTTATGTTTGATTGGACGCCTGCATTTTCTGCTCCGCAGGATCACTTTCAATGTTAGGCTAGTCGCTGGTGCTGAAGCGGTCGGGATCACCAGAACGAGATCAGACCCAGAGGTTTTGGGATGATGTGGCTAGTGCTGCCTTTGATCTTCTGATTTCTTTGACGTTCCTTTGGCAATGGAGCTGGGGGCTCGATGGGCTGAGCAGAGACGCTGAAGGGGAAGGCTCAGGAAAAAAGCGGCTACAGAGAGCCAAACAGGAACTTGTGGGGGTCTATTGAACGGTGGTATGTCTGGAGGAGGAAGAACATGCTGAACGGACCTGCAGTGAAACATGGCGCTGGCTTGGGTGTCATTGAACATTCCAAAAGGACGAGGATCCCAAGCAGACCTCAAAGACCAGCGAGTTTCAGAAAAAGTCCTGGGACATTCCGGAGGGCCATCACCGTCGCCTGACTGGAATCCCAGATATAATCTCTCCTGGGATTCGCAGAGGTTGGTTGAAAATGCAAACCCAACGTAAGGAATGAGCGAAGATTCCTCCGGTGTCTGGTCACGCATTGCGCTAGCAGCTAGTCAGAGCAGCTAAAGGCTCTCTTAGCTTTAGCTTTACTTCAGCAGTCGATGCAAGTGGATCTAATTTAGTAAGATCTTATTTGTGAAAACAATAATTGTTGTGCTGATACATTCAAACTGTTCTCATGAGATCAGATTAATGAAAACTGTTCTCTTATTTAAGTTTGTTTGTCAACATTCACAGCCTTCCATTGTTGAGTCGGTGGTTGAGACTGGACTGTCATTTTACCTTTGGGTAAATTTTACATCAAATGAATGTATGAATTTATTGGTGACTCTGTTCTATGCGTCCGTCCGTCCGTCCATACAGTACATACTTACAATACATACACACATACATGTAGTACATATACTACATAAAGTACATACAGTACGTCCATCCACACATCCATCCAGTGAGCCAGCTACACCCTGGGATCTTGACATATAGACATCAAAGGGGGCTTGATAAAAAAAAAATATTTTCACGCAAAAAAAGATAAAAACAAATGATGTTAACAATAAAATAAGGAATGGAAGTAACGGATTTTCCGAAAACATGCTAATTGTGGCATAGTTCCTGTTGTTGCCTCTTCTTGTGATCAACCTTGTGAAAACTAAATAAAATCATTCTTTAAAAAATGAATTGATCAGTAAGTCAGCGATCTGCTATTATGTTTAACTCTTGGTTTTAAAACATTTTTTTTGTAATAAATTATGTAAGAGTTGCCCCTTTTTTTTCACTTGACTGGGGCCCCCGTCCCCCAGAATGTCTGTACACGTCCCTGGCTTCGCCCGGGTTCTAGCACACGCTTGATGTTTAAGAGGCTCATACTTAGCCGACCCGCCTAATTGCTCTTAATGGTTCTGTGACGTCCTGTCACCGAGGCTTTGGAAAGACTTTTTTGCCAATTTTGGGTTTTGACATGAATGGTGAATGGACGGTATTTATATGGACCAATCAGAACTTTACAACGCAAGCCAGCATTCATCCATTCACACTTAAGGCAGAGGCGAACATGTGGGGCGCATCAGGAGCGACAATAATTCATCGTTTCTTTCCACACTCCACTGGAACAAACTGAAGTAAAATAGGGGGCAGGGGATGGAACCAGGACCTTCTGATGGCGGTTCTACAGCCGCCCCACATCCACTTCAGGACAAGTTCAGCTGCTAACCCCTAACCCTAACCCTCTTAAAATGTATTTTGAGGTGACATCTTCAACCTGTGCCACTTGGCTTGTTAAAAGAGAGCGTTAAAAATATCACTTAATAGCCATAACATTCCAACCACTTGCCTAATAATAATCTGTGGTACACTGGGTCTTCTGACATAATTGAATCGGAACCAGCAGGAGCTTTTCCACCAGGGCTGCATCTAACGACTATTTGGAGAGTTGATTAATCGTTTCAATAATCGACTGATTGCTGGCTGATCCCGCTAATGTTAACTTCCTTCGTATCCCGCGGCGTTGGAGGCAGTGTCCGATGACGTCGGCGACTAATCGACTATTAAATTTGCCGACAGCTCATTTCATAATGGATTATTGGCGATTACGTTGATTATTCCTTGCAGCCGTATTTTCCACCAGGCTGTGCTACAGTAGCTCTTCAGACAACATGGACCCGGATCCTTGGACGCCGACTCAACAGTTTTCCATCCACAGGCCACTCGGCTCTAACCACTGCAGACCAGAAACACCCAACAATCCCTGCAGGTCTGCAGATGTTCTGATCCAGTCGTCAAGCCATGTCAGTTTGGTCCTCGTCAAAGTTGCTCGGATCCTCAAGGCTTGCCGGTTTTTGCTGCTTCCAACATTGACCTCAGGACAAAATGTTCACTTGCTGCCTAATATATCCCACCCACTGAGAGGTTACCACGGTAACCAGGTAATCTATGCTGTTCTGACTTCACCTGTCAGTGCCTAGAAGGTTATTACTGACGGATGTATGCACTTTGGAGCAATTTAGAGCATTGGCAGCGTGCAAAGGAACAAAAAGCATTCAGTTTCAGACAAAGAAAAATAATAAAGAAAATCTTCCCCCTCTAAGCAGCGTTGCAGGAATCAGAGGCACAATTCTGTGCAGTAATGACTATGTCAAATTAACAATGCCTGATGCCTCACTCTGACACATTCAAAGCATTTAGGATTTAATGTGATTGGGAAGAATATTGGTAAGTGTGTGTGTGTGTGTGTGTGTGTGTGATATAAGGCTGTAAAAAGCTTTCATCCCGGTACAAACAAGCTTTTTCCACCTTACTTAAATCCCTCATTTTCCTAACATACGTCAAAGTATTTATTCCATTAGCAACCACCTTACATGTGTGTGTGCGTGTTTATGTTTGTTTATGTGTGAGCGCCTGCTTCATTAGCTGGAGCCCCGGCAAACCATTAATGTACAAATAGCAATTAGCCTCCGTGTGAACAATTGCTGCTCTCTTCCCTAATTACTGAATTACAACCAGGAGATTAACGATAGTTAAATAAAAAACAATTAAGAACAAAACAATTAAGGCTTTATTTTCGTTCCCAGCCACGAGGCCTTTGCTGCTCCCCAGTCGTGCTTTAGAGTTTTTTCGGACCGCTCCTGGTATCTGTGCGTGGAGCGTTCGAAGGCGGGAATCTCGGGCTCGGATGTGATGTTCCCCCAGAAGCTAAATTCCGAAGGATATTAGTTATGAGATCAGGAGAAGAGCGTGAGCCCCGAGGAGGGTCGGAGAAAGAGATAAGAGATTTGGAATCATTCGAATTGTGTTTTTGTCCTGCTTATCAGGCAGAGCTCTAATGGATCCGAGGCACGCCGAGAAACGCGAAGCTTTAATGAATTATTAGCCGTATCAGCTGGGGCAATTTCTGAATTAGTAGAACATTTTTCCCTCTGGAAAGGAAACCCGAGTTTTAAATAGTGTTGTTTTGAAATAAATTAAGCTCCTGGGGTTCATTTATATTGAGGCATTAATAAAACACGTCAGTGAGGCTTGAAGTTTTTCCTTCTCCGGGGAGCAGTGATAAGACATTTCTTTTGATTGGCGCAATTGTGGAGGCTGCACAAGATATAGACATAATGTTTCTCAAAGGAGCTGCAGGATTCCCTCCAGGCAGAGTTTCAGTTAGTTACCGCAGTTCAGGGCGGTTTTTGTGTTGCAGCCCAAAGAGATGTTATTTCTGTGGTTTGTTTCTTTTTTTTTTAATGGGTGCAACAACAGAGCAACATCATTTGGAACAGGAAGTGTTTGTGCAATCTGACAAACGCAGGTCGAATATCCACTTATCTATGGTTTGGCCTATTTATATCCACAGGAAAAGTCTTCATGTTAGCGCAATAATTAAAAAATGATTTCATGGATCATTTTCAGATTGTGGACCCATATAGACCTCAGTGTGAGGAAGAACTGGATCGATTTTGGGAAAGGTCGGTTGTATAGTTCTGACTCTAGAGGGAGCTTTAGCTCCAAAAGTTTTACTTCATAACTTCATACTTTACTCACTAGGGGGAGCTTTCTATGAAAAACACAGTTTTACGGACATAACTTCCTAACCGTTGGTCTGATTTCCTCCAAAGTTGATCCATATGAATCAACTCAAGGAAATCTATCTTGTGTTTTTATCTTATAGTTCTTATTCTACTCACTGGCCGGATGATTTTTTCATTGAAGATATTGTGGAAATAACTTTAGGGACGACATCATAGGTCTAGTTTATATGTTCCCATGAGTCGTGATTCTTCACACTCAAGGAAAACTACATAACTTGGAGAAGAGTAATTAGAGATTTCATAAGGTATTAATATAAAAAAGAAAATATCAATGTAGGTTTGAGGAATTAATCCTAATGTAAAAGTGATAGTCATAATTAGAGTGAGACTTTTTTTATACAAACGCCTCACCTGTAATTAAGATGGCAATAAAACATTCAAATATAATTAGTTTGACATCTAAGATTAATAGCTACGCATGAACCCAAAAATGTCAAACAAAACTGAAAAATTCTTGATAGAAATATTTATCCAGCCTTTGACTAATGGAGATCATTCATTTTCTTGTGTTTCTCTTTTTATTTGTGTCCGTGGTCATTGTTTAGCAATTATTGTTTTGACATTTTTGCAATGCGTTTCAAAAAAAAGCTTCTAATCAAACAGTCGGGGACGCTAGCGGAACTTCATGTTGCGTTCTCTCAAAGAAAAGTGTCTCTAATGTAGATACCTTCATCACTTCCTTACGTCGTCCATGTGGATGGACTCGACACCGTCTCGCCTCGTCTGTCAGTGACTTATGACAGACGAGACAGACAAATATCAGCAATATTTATTATTTGATGTCACTTTGATGAGAGATTTACTATGTAGCTCTTGCGAGAACAAACGACATCATTTAGAAGTAATGACAGCCATGCAGATGCTTGACGACCGGTTCTACGGCGTTTGGCAGATCCAGCTAAGTTTCTGAAGTGTCTTCTGCTTTGACAACAGCTGTGTGAGTTTTGCTCTTCGGTGATAATCTCTTATTTTATAAAACACGCGTAAGAATGACATCTCAACCTCCTTCAGCTTCAGATTCATACAAAAACCTTTAATGTCCTGCTGAGCCACAGTTTCCTATTCTTATAAGTTCTCTCTCCTCACTGACCAATACACCCCCCTACCTGAAAGAACCACTCAGCCCACTGACCTAAACACGATCCCTCCATTCTACCCACTCATACCGCCTCCTCCTTCCCCGGAATAAGCTCAGCACCATGGGTGATCGGGCCTTCTGTTCTGCTGCCCCTCGTCTGTGGAATGCCCTCCCTGACCATCTGAGGGCTCCACAGACGACTGACACATTTAAAAAAGGACTTAAATCTTTCCTTTTTAGCAAAACCTATAACTTTAATTAACATTGCTGCTTTTTGGTCATGTTTTTATATAGTTATTATTTTATTATTTATTGATGCTTTTATCTTATTTTACTTGTTAGCACTTTGAGATTTGATCCAAATGTAAAGTGCGTTATAAATTAAATGTATTATTATTATTATTATTCAGAAATGTGTACTACCAATCAATCAATCAATCAATCTCTATTTATATAGCGGCAATTCACAACAACACTTGTCAAGAGGTGTTTTCCAGAAAGAGCAGGTCTAGACCAGACTCTTTATATAATTATCTACAGGACCCAACAAATTCCTCCTTGAGCAGCACTTGGCGACAGTGGCGAGAAAAAACTGCCTTTTAACGGGCAGAAACCTCGAGCAGGTCCAAGACTCAGGGTGGACGGACTACTGCCATGACCGGTTGGGTTTTAAAGAGAGAGAGAGAGAGAGAGAGAGAGAGAAGTAATGATATCAGCTATGCTAATCCACTTTTCTCCGCTTCTCCAGAGTCGAGCCGCGGAGGCAGCAGACATCCCAGGCTGATAATAACGATAATAGTAATATAATATTTAGCAATAGCTTATGGGGAAATACTATATCATAATAATAATAATAATAATAATAATAATAATAATGGTAATCATACCGGACCGAACCTATTCATCACATGACCTAGTGGCATATGCTAAAGAGTAAGGGGCCAAGGACGGAGCCCTGAGGGACACCACATGTCAAAGGTGCCACTATGGAGGGGGCATTAACAATGATTATCGAGGAATTTCTGTGCGACAAAACAAATTTATTTTGGTATTTTGTAGCGAGGTGCGGACCAGAAAAGTTCTTATTAGGGTCAAACATTGTTCTGAAAACATGATTTACCAAAACGGTTAAGAGATTTCATTTCATAATGAAGGATTTAGCGATGAGCTAATCTAATAGAAATGTCCAATTTTCCATGAAAGTCATGTTTTTCATGTTTAAAAACATGCTTGAACAAACATTTATCCTTTTGATGGTAAATTTAGAGAGTCTACAATATTAAATCAAAACAATTTAAAAAAATATGCAAAGATACACACATTTTTCCAAAGTTGTTTTTTTTTTCTTGATAAGGACATTAAAAAAGTAATAATAGCTTTATTTATTTTATATTTATTTATAGAGCACTTTTCATAAATACTGAAAGTTGCTTTACGGATACAGTTCAATATAAAAAGTTAAAACAGGAATACTGCGAAAATATGCCTGATAAGACTAAATTTCAAAATCAACACCATAGAAGAAGAGCGACCAGGAAGTGAACACAATCACAGCAGCTGAGCAGCAACTCTACCGTTTGATGGAGGAGCATGGCGCTTAATAGAATCATATGTCTTACCTGACTTAACTTTAACATTAGTGATACATCTATTTATCTGACGAGCAGGAGTTAAATGTCAATCCCAGGCTTTTATTAGTGACTACAGAAGCTTCAGCAAAACCATCAAAACCAATGTCAGACATATGTCGTAGCATTTAGCCTCATTAACCAAACACGAGGTCCAAACACGCTATTTGATAACAGTTACAGGATGCTATGACCACAGCGGATTCTGGATCGACCTCTTCTCGCTTCATCACAGAGGTGAGGCGCTTTAAATGTGAAAGTCCAACATGGTTGTCGTACTAGACTGAAAGAGTAACAGCCGTGAGCGAAGAGAGGCTACGACGTCACTGTATTTACAAGAAGGGCTTTTTGTGGGTTGAAGGAGCCGTGGTATCGTCAAAAGATCTGGGATCCGTTTTTCAAAACACGAAAGCGCAAAATGCAACGGATGATTAGCCTTCTATGTGCGAACAAAGCAAACCGGTTAAATGCACCAAAGAGGATCAGTTCCTATATAATTCGAATATGTAACAGTGAGAGAGTGACTCCAATCGGAGAACTGAGGTTACGATCGATACAACCAAGTCTTTCTGTAGAAGAACAAATATATTCTCTGAAATGGTAAATGGGCTGTACTTACAAAAGCACTTTCCTGGCCTGCTGGAACACTCAAAATGATTTACATTGTCAGCCGTCATTCACCCATTCACGCAAACATTCATGCAGTGATAATAGACGCTGCCATGCAAGGCGCCGGAATCTCATCAAGAGCATTAACCGTTCACGCCATCATTCACGCACCAATGGAACAACCATTGGGTCGAATTTGGCGTTCAGTTCTCGCTCAAGGACATTTTGACCTGCGGACTCTAGTGGCTGGGGATCGAACCAACGATGTTCAGATAAGTGGACAACCGCTCTACCAACTGAGTCACGTGTGATCACACGGCGTGTCGCAGGAGCATCTGATCTTGAGAAGGTGTTGGGCTGGGTGTTTTCTAGAAGCTCTAAAAGATGCTAACAGAAGCTGTTTTCCTTCACTCACCATCCTCCTCCGTCTGTTTGACTATCTCCTCGCTCTCCTTGCTTCCCTCCGGATTGGCGAGGACCAGCCTCAGTCGGACTGTGACGAAGGGTCTCAGCCCCCTCAGGGTGTAATGAGACGACGTCTGGATCAACTCCTCCGCAGCAAACTCCTGCTGGTTGAACACATACTGGTACTGCACCTGTTCAAGAGAGAAGAGACGCGACATTCACTCCACCGGCACTTAGAGAAGATCTGTGATCGGCAATCAAAGCTGCCCAAATTTTATAGCCACATAGACCTTTGTGCGAGGAAGAACTGGATTGTTTTTGGGAGAAATCGATCAATCGGGTTTATCTCCGAAAGTATATTGGGTTATAAATCCTAAAGTATTTGTCTGATTTATTGTCTGGTGCGTATGAATCGACCCGAGCAGGTCTAACTTTTTTATATCACATTTACTGTAATAGTTCATATTTTATAAATCTAGGGGGAGCTTTTGTACGAAAGATTTTTTTTTTCGGAGACAACTTCCCAACCATTGGCCCATATAGTCCAACTTTGGTGCACATGAATCAACTCAAATCTAGTTTTCTTTTTCATATGAATCATAGCATTTCATTTCTAAAGATTCCCAATTTACTCACTAGGGGGAGCTTTTTAACGAAAAGCACTGTGTTTTTTTTCCGACATAACTCAAGAACGATTTTATGGCCCATTTTCAAAAGTTGTACCAACACGGAGCTTAATACGAGGAAGAAGTGGGTTTATTTGGGGAAATGTGAGTTGAATATTTCTGACACCAGGGGGAACTTTATCTCCAAAGTTTTTGGGGCCTTAATTACTCAACCATTAGTCCAAATTTGATGATGATGAGGAGATAACATCTCTTTTACATCATATTTTAAATTTCTTTTCCAAAAAGTAATGTGGACATGACTTCACATTTAATTTGAAGCGTTGCGTCAGGAGGATCTCATGTACAATGCAGGGTATTGGGGACTTTCCAGGGATTTTCCCTTGCTCTCGGTTCGACAGCATAGGTCTAGTCACATAGAACCGTGCACAATGGTGATGACCCTGACACACTGGTGGAGTTCAGAGGTCAAGGCTTCTGTTTGTCGTACATACCGTCAGATTGTAGCTGTGGCAGCGCGTCACAGCATAGCCAAACGTCTCCCACTGAATGGTGAGCTGGCGCGCTCTGACATCCACCACATTGACATTTTGGGGGCCGTGGACTGGATCTGAAAGACAGACGTGGAGAGAAACTGTCGGTTCTTCAGCTCAGCAAGAGACGCAGATGGATGTTTAGTCACTGCTACAGCAACACACTTCACACGGCATCTTCGCCTGATCGTCTGCTAAAGCAGTGAGCATCAAGACTGTTTCGTTTCAACCTTTTAACTCTGGGCCAATCATAGAGTTTCTACCCCGCAGGTCAACTCACTCCGTGACAAATGTAGATTAGATGTTAATGTTGTGTCCGGACAAGACACTGCCGGGAAAATCTTTCAAAAACCCTGTTCGTAATCCTCCATTTTGAGATTGAACCAAACCCTATGGGCGCTCTTTTCGGAACTGCTGGCGAGCAAGACGCCCGCCTGACTCCAAGAAAGACAACCAGGTTGTCCCAGGTATCTAGTTCTAAATTGACATTTTGATGGGTTAGACCCAGAGGGACGTACCAACTTTTCTGGAGGCCCAAAAGTAAAAAAAAAAAAAAGGCATTTGGCACCAATGGCACCATCCTGCTGAAATAAAATATTATATATCATTTTTGAATTTGGCCGAAATAGTAAACCCACACCTTCATCATCACCTGAGTGACACTGAGGTGATTTAATAACTACAGAACCCAGAACTCTCCGGGGAGACTATATATCTCATCTGCCCTGGAAACGCCTCGGTTTCCCCCGGGATGAGCTGGGGAGTGTTGCTGGGCAGAGGTCTGTCAACAGTAAAAATACAAATAGTAATTATAATCATTTTTGTTGTTCTAATAATAAATATATACACAATTATAAATATAAAAACACTGAAAGTAGTCGACAGAACATTTAGGAATGTGAATAAAGTCTCAATGACTTTAGAACCTGCTAGAAGTCCAATGCCGGAAGATATGAGGTCCAGTTCCATTCTCACAGTTATGATCCTGAGTGGACATGCAACTTTTTAGTCTCCACCGGTCAGAGTGGGCTTCTCCAGGATGAAAACCAGAAGACCTCCGGTCTTCAAATAATCTGGATGCTGGTCAGACGGTTCACGTTTGACCTGAATATCTTCTGGAGCCTCTTTGGAGGAGCACATTTTTGTCACTGTGTGCTTGAGGAGGAATTCTCTTCATTCACAGTCTTCTTAGCCGACCCTCAGAGCCGGAACCAGAATGTTTGTCTTCTGTTTTGTAGCATTTTTTGGACATTTTTTCTTCCAGGTTTCTTCTTTTTCTCCTCCCTCTCTGCCAGATCTCACTCTACTGACATTGTTGTCTTCCACACTCTCTGGCTCCAGCATCGAACTCTCCATCCTCTCTCCTTCTGCATTTCTTCGACCCGTCGTTGACCCGGCTAGATGTCTGTCCTTTCTCTCCGCTGGCTAAGCTACGTGATGAAACGCCACATCAGAATTTAAGGTGCTACCTGCTAGCTAGCAATTCCACCATGAAACGCTTTCATCTCAGCGATTAAAACGGTTTTATGCCTGCGTTTAACCGCATCAGGCTTAAATGTGGTGTCAGCAGTTTTGACTCAGGTTTATACAAAAGCTTCAGCCTTCATTTATTTACACTTCACTCGTGACCTCATCAAGAACTTTCTTTAGAGATATAACAGCTATAAAACTGAAAATCCCTGACAGGTGAAGTAAAGGATATATCGATGATGTCTGACAGACAGAATTCATTCATCATGGATGAATCGTCATTCCTGAGAAGCAGCGGGACCAGACTAAAGCATTTCTTATTTTTAGTAGAAGGAAACTAGAAAAAATCGATCGCAGAGTTCAAACCTCCGTCAAGATCCAAAATCTATCAACCTACTCTTAAACGGACATTTCTAGTGTTATTGTTACAAAGTTAAGGAAGTTCTGCTTCCGACCGTGTAGAAGTTCTAAAGATTACCTAAAAAATACTGAATTTCAACCAAATTTGATGGGAATGGAGGTTGAATGAGACAGAAAAGAGCTGATTGATCTTTCAGGGCACAGAACCTTCAAAAGTTGCCAATCTGGTCATTTTAGACAAATGTAAAAAGATTTTTATATATGTTTTCCTTGATTTTGTCAAAATTAGTTATCAGGTTTGGTGTTAGTTAGTGGGAGTAGGGAGCGTCGGAGCGTCACGGGGGTCTGAACCAACACAGGAAGGAACAACTTCTTTATTATTATTAAGTTCATTCCTGACACGATGGCAGATTTAATATTATTTTCATCTCAAGCCCTTTTTGTTACTAATAATGCAAACACAAAACAAACAGGGAATTCTATAAATCATAAAAAAAAGCTGCCTTTCTGGAAAAATGAGTCTCATTTGTGTAAAATAAGAAAAAATAATCTTGTCAATGTTTTTTTGTATTTGAAAAAATAATCTCATTGTAAGAAAATACATCCAACTTTGTCTCTGTGCGATATTCCCGATCAGCTTAATCATTATACATTTAAAACTTTATTTTAATACCCAGGATGATCTCTCAGCGGCTGGACTGTGATATTTTATACTTCATACAAGACCATTTTTATTATTTTTGAGGATATTTGGCTCCTTTCTGGTACGGTTGTATGTCCAGAGTGGATCATCCACGAGGAAAAAGTATGATTTGAAGTGCGCTTGAGATAAATCATCCTCAATAATCAGACAATGAGGCACGATCCGGTTCCATAAATTCTGGAATGGGACAAAAACGCCAAATTCCTGACACAAATAACTGAGAAGAGCTGACGTTTAGGAGCAGCACATTGAGATCGTCTGACAGAATGTGCTGTAACATTCATAAATCACGACTCCAGTCGTATTAATAGTTAATTATTGTTTGCCGATCTGGAAGTTCTCTCGAGGTTTGGCACTTTCAGTGCTTTCCTTTTTTCCCCCTCCGTTAAATGCCTCTGTTTAAATCATATAATCCCCGAACACGAGAACACGAATCAACTTTTCCCTCCGTGTCTGCATCTGAGGTCTTTTTTCATTTTTCACACTCCCCGTCAGCGCCGTGACAGAATCAGGCGATGCGTTTTTTGAAAGCTCCTGTCAGTAATTAGGTTTGTTGTCGGATCGGACGTGAAGGCTGTAAACAGGGTCACAGGTACCGAGCTGTCATCTGTTAATTACTGGGAAATCTGTCCAACCAGGAGGTCACGCTGCATCATTACAGGAATTCAAGTTTCACGAGGAACACACACACACACACACACACACACACACACACACACACTTCTTCCAGCCATATGTTGGCCACTCATCCCCGGGTTTGTGTCACGGCTGACTGATCACTAACGAGCTTGTTCAGACCAATCTGTCGCTCTACCTAATTAGTTTCTATCAGCTAAGAATACCGACCAAATAGGGGGGTCAATGCGTGATCAGAGAAGGGGAAAAGATTTAAGGTTCCATTCCAGCGATGAGTCTAATCTACAAAATCAGACACAGATAGTGGGGTCCGACAGAAGTTGGACCAACAGCTCAAAGAACCTTCACCTGGAGATTCATTCATTCCTCATCTTTTACTGCTTATGCAGGGTCGTAGGAGGGGGGGTGGAGCCTATATCAGCTGGTACGGCCTGTTCATCAATAACCAGTCGATTCATTTGCACCACATTTGAACCAAATCGGACCAACGTTGAGAAATTATAGCCTGACGATTTTGAAGATACAGCTCCCCCTAGTGTCGGAAATATACAACCGACGTTTCATAAAATCCCTCCAGTTCTTTCTCTCACTAAAGTCTATTCAGGTGTAAAATTTGATCGAATTTCGTCTTCCCAAAACGGTGTTTATTCATTTACTCCCCCTTGTTAGTAAAATGTGAACTTTTGATGTAAAATATAAAATATAAAAATGTAAGATAGATATCCTTTGAATTATCGCGGGACCAAGGAGGATCTGAGATCTAGGATTCCATAATAACGACCTAATTTACATAATGATGACCTCATTCTACTTTGGTTGTTATTGTTCGTGAAAGATCGAACTCGTCCATTTATCTTAAAAATTCTCTGAGTATATTCCTGAAGTTGCGATAACTTCTGCTATGAAAGTTCAAATGTTGTAATAAAACCTTCTGTGTGATTAAACCACGCCAAAATGATCATAATAGAGAGTTTAATCACAGTCTTATTTTAAACTGAAGTTAAATTATAACATTGTTTTCAGCTGCACCAGATGTAAAACTGTTTACAACTGAAGGTCTGTGATGTTCCCATTAAAACATGATGGTGGATAAATGGCTCGGATTTACCGACAAGCAAACCAAATGTAAAAAAATATATATTCTGAGGGATTAAAGTCGGGCTTTGTTCTATGAAAGCAGTCGTACCATCCATTTGATCAAACAAGCTTCTTATCGTAAATACAAGATCAGCCGGATGAGAAGATTAGACAACGACACCATGGATGAGACGTCTAAGAGGCCATCTGAGACAGGAGACCATCTGAGACAGGAGACCATCTGAGACAGGAGACCATCTGAGACAGGAGATGGCCTCTGTGTATGTGTGTGTGCGTGTTTTTGCATGTGTGCGTATGTTTGTGTGTGTGCCTTTGTCTTTGTGTATATGTATGTGTGTGTGTGTCTGTGTGTGTGTATGTGTGTCTGTGCGCGTGTGTATGTCCAGGTGTGTGTATATGTGTGCGTCTGTATCTGTGTGTGTCTCTGTGTACACGTGCGTTTGTGTATGTGTGGGTGCATGTGTGTGTGTTTGTATGTGTGTGTGTGTCTGTGTGCATGTGTTTGTGCATGTGTCTGTATGTCTGTGTGTGTATATATGTGTGTGTGTCTGTATGTCTGTGTGTTTGTGTGTGTGTGTCCGTGTGGGTCCGTGTGTCTGTATATCTGTGTGTTTATGTGTGTGTGTGTGTGTTTGTGTGTGTGTTTATGTGTGTGTCTGTATGTCTGTGTATGTGTGTTTGTGTGTGTGTGTTCGTGTGGGTCCGTGTGTCTGTATATCTGTGTGTGTGTGTTTGTGTGTATTTGTTTATGTTTGTGTGTGTCTGTATGTCTGTGTGTGTATATGTGTGTGTATGTCTTTGTGTGCATATGTGTGTGCGTGTATGTATGTGTGTGTGTGTTTGTATGTGTGTGTGTTTGTGTGTGTGTGTTGGTTTGTGTGGGTCCGTGTCTCTGTATGTCTGTGTGTGTATATGTGTGTGTATGTGTGTAAATGTGTGTCTGTGTTAGTGTGTATATGTGTGTGTGTGTTTGTGTGTGTATGTATGTATGTGTGTGTATGTGTGTATATGTGTGTCTGTGTTTGTGTGTATATGTGTGTTTGTGTGTGTGTGTATATGTGTGTGTGTGTTTGTGTGTGTGTGTGTATGTGTGTATATGTGTGTGTGTGTATGTGTGTATGTATGTGTGTGCATGTATGTGTTTGTGTGTGTATGTGTGTGTGTGTGTGTGTTTCTGTGTATGTCTGTGTGTGTGTGTATGTATGTAAGTGTGTGTATGTGTGTGTGTGAGTGTATGTATGTATGTGTGTGTGTGTGTGTATGTATGTGTGTGTATATGTGTCCCTGGCGTTCCTCCTGGTCTAAAGAGTCGGTGTTTCGTCTTAAAATATTAAAGCCCATAAAAAGCTCCGCCTCCCTTTGATTAGACTGCGGCAGACATGAGCGCCGCGTGGGGGAGATGATCTAAACATCGTCTGAGCTAATCCTCAGGTCAGCGCAGCAGGAATGTCTTCACACAGCTCACAAATTATCCCCGGAAAACAGTTGTCTGCGGTGGGCGGAGAGATTTCTTCCTCTAATGACTTCATGTGAGCGGCACTCCATCTGAAGAAACGACCCGTTCGGACCATCAGTATTCTGGTTTCACAATTATTTTTACCAGGCAGCAGAACTTTTATGATGCCTTTTCCTTTCCTCGTCAAACATGCTGCTTGACTGAAGGTCAAACACGACCGGCTCAGAACCTCCTCTACCTCAGTCACAGGTAGACTAACCCTAGTTCTAGTCGGGAAGTCCTCTCAATATCTGCCAGCGCCGCCACAGTCTATTGGGCCTACGGCGCCCGACCCTAAACCTATGAATCTGTAACCATGGCAACATATCATACAGAGAAACAGTAGTCCAGGTTCATACGGCGAAACAGTCCAGGTTCATACGGCGAAACAGTCCAGGTTCATACGGTGAAACAGTCCCGGTTCATACGGTGAAACAGTCCAGGTTCATACAGTGAAACAGTCCAGGTTCATACAGTGAAACAGTCCAGGTTCATACGGCGAAACAGTCCAGGTTCATACGGTGAAACGGTCCAGGTTCATACAGTGAAACAGTCCAGGTTCATACAGCGAAACAGTCCAGGTTCATACAGTGAAACAGTCCAGGTTCATACAGTCAAACAGTCCAGGTTCATACAGTGAAACAGTCCAGGTTCATACAGTCAAACAGTCCAGGTTCATACAGTCAAACAGTCCAGGTTCATACAGTGATACATGATGGATAATAACAATAATAAAATAATAATAATAATTATTATTATTAACATTATTCAGTAAATTGTAGGATTATAGGTTAGAAAGAGGAGATTTAGAGAATAATACGCAGTTTTAACATTTTAAACTCCAGCTTTGAACATAATATGAGAAGAACTTCATTTCCAACTTCTTGTTTTTTCTCCAAAGAAGAAATATGAAAAACCTGCTGTGATGAAGGCTGAGCTGGATCGCGTCTCGTACCTTTGATGACGTCACACAGTGCGATCGCTCCATTACACAAACACGATCAGTAACCCGCAGAAATCAACCCGGATGGACCGGAACCGCATTAGCTGAAGGAGACGTGCTCAGATGTTTGCTGTGGACGAGGATCCATATCATCATCCCCTCATCATCCTCTGCCGCGCCTCTTAATCCGCCGTCTACTTAGTGGGTATAATGGGAGCTAATCTTTCAGATAATCTGGCTGGAGCTCAGACGGAGAGAGGCTCCGTCTGAGAAAAGAAAACCCAAACAGATTATGTCCTAATGTTCTGCTCAATAAGTTTCGGTCATTTTCCTTCCTGTTCAATCAAAGAAACTTGTTTCCCTCCAGGAATCCGAACGTTGTTCTAACCGTGACCCTGTAAGAGGTCACGAGTCCGGCAAAGAAACACCGCTGGGGATGTGGGGAGCGACACGAGGAAGACGAGATGCAGAGGAAGAGGCTAGGAGACACTGTCTTGAGTCAGGGCTTCGTTTACATGGTTAGGTCCATGAAGGTGTCTCCCGGGTTTCTGTGTCACGCTTGTTCCATCATCCATCTGATTTATTTCCTTCTCTCGCTGCATTTGACCTGCCTGCAAAGATCTCCTTCTCTCCTTCACCTCCAGCGTCTCCTTTAGATCCAAACATTTATTTAATCTGTATTCATATATGTCCTTGAAGATCAAATTCTTTCCTTTCTTTATACACCTGCAACATTATTCCCATATATATATATATATATATATATATATATATATATAAAAAAGGAGGAAGAACTCCATCCCTCCGGGTTTCAGCTGAGTTTTGGGCGCATTCAGGAGCAGCTGATTGGTTGACGACCTTAGTGGGATCATGGAGAAGCTCAGCTCCATTTCAGCCAACAACAAACTTTTGAAAGGGTTCCTGTTACAGACAGGAAGCCAGAGGAGGGGGAGCAGCACAGGTGGAAGTTTTAAACCATCCGTGGTTTAATGTCTTTAAGACAATCAGGTAAAAGCTGCAGTGGATCTTTATTTTTAGGTTCTAGTGGCAAATAGATTTGTACGTCATCTGCAAAACTTTGGATGGAAACACTTTTGTTTTTCAAAAACATGGGGGCCAGCATATGTAGAGAAACTATGATGGTGCTCAAACAGAACCCTGAGGGACACCACAAATAAAATGGAGCCTTCTCAGAGGAAAAATCCCTCAGATGGAAACAAGGTCCTTTTTCGGAAACGGGATCGTTAAAAACTCAAAAGAGAGCAGTTTCAGTGCCACAGCCAGCATTTAGAACCAGACTGAAACTTTTCATACGTTGGACAACAGCATCGAAGACTTCCTTCTGTCGGAAAAAGAAAACGACCACCACTCTAATATTTGTCACAGAGGGCTTCCTCCATGCTCCCAGCAGGTGGCGCTATCACTTTCATTTATTCTTTATTTACCGTCAAATATGGACTTTTATCCAGCATGTGGAGTTCGGACCAAAGTCGGTGGACTTGCGTGGAAGAACTTCCTGTCTCATGATGGAAGTTTCACTATGTCAGGTAAAATTAGAATATTCATATTTTGCTTCAAAGGGAAAAGAAGCTTCACTGCAACTTAAAAGCTTTTATAAAGTATTTATAACTAAAAAAAAAAGGTACTGGGAGAAGTTGAGTGAAACCACCGACAGGTGAGGTGATTAACATTATCATCTAGTTGCCATGGCGCCTGTGAGTGGGTGGATGGGATCCAGAACCGGTCTTTGTTGGGTGTTCCTGGTCTGAGGAAGGACAAGTGTTAAACCAATGAGAGGATGATGGGCACCAAGGACTGGTCCACAAGAGGAGTGGAGGTTGGCCAAATAAGAGCTACTGTAACAAAATGTAATAAAAAAAAGTTTTTTATGGTTCTGATAGAATGTTGTCAGAACGTACAGCGACATCTAAAAGCTGCTTTGATGACAAAAGCCTCGCCTACACAATAATAGGCAGGTGGTTATTATGTTATGGCTAGTCGGTGCATCAGCAGGACCTGCTTCTTCTTTGAAATGTTCCTAGCTGTGGTGGTTGTTTTGTTATTTTTCTTCAAAACCCAATTCTGGAACTCATATCAGATCATTTAAAAACATTTAATGATTTTTTATTTATTTTTTTTCCATTTGTAACACTATATGCAAAACATGTAAATTTGGAATTAAGGCCCATAAATCCGGTCAAAAAATGTTTCTCTGCATCCATTTCTTTGGAGCTCATTATACTGGAGTACGTATTAGAGGTCTCTACTTAATAGTTCACCTGACGTTGAAGCTTTTGGAGGAAACTTGTTCAGTTTGAAGTGTTAATGCAAATGTAGCTGCGTACTTTCACACACATGCAAGACGTTCCCGTTTTCTCGCCTTTCCCTAAGTGGCGTAGGATAATAGAAGCACCGCCAGATAGAGTGCAGTCCAATTATGTATGCGAGGAGGAAGAACGCTCACACCTCCTGTGGGACGCAGACCCGGCGCATCGCTCGGCTTCCTGCCTCCATTAATCAGCGCGGGTCAAAAGTTGGCATGTTAGCCGTTGCGCGCTGTGAGAGGGCAGCTAGGTTTTGGAGGCTAATGCATGATCTCTGAGCTCAGAGGTCTAATATACGATGTTGCCCGAGCGATGAGAGAATGTAGGATGCATTCATTATATTTCCTCGCGTGACGAGGCAATCAGGCAATCAAACCCCGCCCCCTCTCACCACTCTCACCACTGTGAAAAAGTAGACGCCGCCAACAGGAAGAGTAAATCCCCGAAAAAGTCCCAAATCCTCTTCATTGTACAAACAATCCCCCGAAATTCATTTTGAAGTTATATCCACAGTATTTTCAGTAAAAAAAAAAAAGGCTAATAGTAAAATATGACTTATTAGAATATATGAGTAAAAAATTACATTAGCATAAAAGCTCTCTTCCGCTTCATTCATTAGCACCAAATCTGGACTAAATCCGATCAATGTTTGAGAAATATTCAGAGATAAAGCTCCCCCTGGTGCCGGAAACTTATAACCAACCTTTCTCAAAATCAATCCAGTTCTTCCTCTTACTAAGGTTTATGTGGATATTACATTTTAAAATGATCCATGAAAATTGTATTTGAGTTATATTCAGAAAACTGGACTAGCTCCCCTTATTGAGACAAAGATGAACTACTAGAGTAAAATAGAAATATTCACAAGACAGATCTCCTATAGTCGATTCAGATGAAACCAAATTTGGAATAAAACAGACCAAAGGTTAGGAAGTTATATCCAAAAACAGTCTTTTTGTTTTTTTCATAAAGCTCCCTTCTATGGAGTGAAACATGAAATATTAAAGTAAACACAATGTTTTCAACACGATCTCTTCCAGCTGATTCATCTGCATCAAGTCTGCACTCGATCGGACAAACGGTCCAGACGCTTTTGGAGATAGAACTCCTTCGTAATGGAAACTTACAACCGACCTTTCCCAAAATCAATCCAGTTCTTCCTCGCTCTGAAGTCTACGCGGGTAGATAATCGGAAAAATGAATCCATGAATCCAAGAAATAGTTTTTACGATTACGATCCCATAGTATCCACCACTTTTCGGGGATATAATTAACTAATAACTGAATGCAGGTCTTTGAGTTCTGGCCCTGAAGTCTCTTCGTCTGCTGAGATCATTCGGCGGTGGGGTGTCGGGGGATGTGGGGGTGGAGATAAAGCTGTTTTCGCCTGCCTTTGAAAGTACTTAAGATCCTCCTGGATGTTTTGGCAGGTGGATATCTAGTTCAGCCGAGCACTTTGCGAAGCATTGTGTTTTGGGATGCCCTCCTGAATGTGAGGAATGAGCCGCAAAAATGGAGCCATTAATCCAGAGACTTTAGGGAGCTGAGGAGATAAAGGGAGGGAGGGGAGGAGAGGAAATCAATCTTCCTGCCTCCTCCTCCTCCTCCTCTGTGTTTCTCTCCTGTTACACATATATATGTTTTTTCTCTCGTTCTCTCACCATTATTCTTGAGGCGTCCCTGAAATATCCGTCTCAGGGTTCCGTCTTATTTTATCAGCTGTCTCCCTGCTTCTCCTTCTTCACCCATATCTTACTCTTCATCACCTCAGCTCACTCCTTCTGCATATTTTCATCATCAGACGGGTCTCTTCCAGAACACAGCTCAGCATTTGGTTGGTTGTGAAGATGGAATCCAGCGACCGTATCAAACGAGCTCGGAAAACTCTCTCGGTACGATTCTACGGTATTCGTCAATCCCGGCAGGACGGATCCCAGAATATCTTGACTCCAGTTAGAGGTCCGGACTGTCGGGTTCATCACACCACATGATTAGTCCGGTCAGAGCTCCTAAATGTTGGTTATTTCAGGCTGGCAGCACCATCGGGTACTTGGGTGGTACCGTGCCTCACAGCATGAATGTTCTGGGTCCAAATCCATCAGTGGCCTTTAATTTGCATGTTTACTTCCTCCTACAGTCCAAAAACGAGGACAGTAAGTGAATTGGTACCTCTAAGGAAGGCGTGGCTGGTTGTTCTGGTCGATGCGCTTCTCGACTAGAGTCCAAGGTGGACCCTACCCCTCACTCCAGCTCTCAACCAGAACCCTGATCAGGATGGGCGGCTGCAGCAGGTATGTTGACTGATATGGATCCGTTCAGGTTATTTGCGTTACGTCGGAACTTTTGATCACAGCTGTAACCATGAATGATGAATAATTATAATTAAACCCCACCGTCGTCTCAGACTGTGAAATAAAACGAGTTTGTTTCGTTCTGCATCGGACTCGCCAACGTGACCCGACTCCTCCCTCCGGCCTCTGCAGTGGTTCTGTCAAAGCAGGGCCTCGGGTTTCCTGCAATCCGGTGCTGATGCTGCTCGCGACCTCTTTTGGTTTTCTTTGTTGTGGACACGATGTTTTTTATGTACCAACAAAAGCGTGAGAGGCAAAAGACAGAAGTTAAAAAAGTGGGAGTTAAAGGAATGTCATTGTCGGAGAGAAAACATGGTTTCCCTTTGGGAGGATCACAACACCGGGTTTCTTCTAGGATGTGTGTTTGTGTACCAAAGTCCATTACATCAAAGCTACACCGGCCGAAGGCTAGAAATACAATTAATGCCAGGATACACAAACAGGCACACACCATACACACCTACACACACAAACACAGTCTCACACACACACACACATAAACACAGACACACACTCACACATACACACATACACACACACAGTCTCACACACACACACCCATACACACACACATATATACACGCACACACAGTCTCACACACACACACACTCTCTCACACATACTGTCATACACACACACACACAGTCACACACACACACACACATAAACACAGACACACACTCACACATACACACACACACACACACATACACACATACACACACACAGTCTCACACACACACACACCCATACACACACACCCATACACACACACATATATATTCACACACACACACACACACACAGTCACTCACACGCACACACACTCACTCACACACATAGTCTCACACACACACACACACTCTCTCACACATACTGTCATACACACACACACACATTCAAACACACACTCTCTCTCTCACACACTGTCACACACACAAACATACACACACACACTCTCTCCCTCACACACACTGTCACACACACACATACACACACACACACACACTCTCTCTCTCTCTCTCTCTCACACACACTGTCTATCACACACACTGTCACACACACACACCCCTGGGGCAGGTTTAGATTCAGCATTAGCTGTGTGACCATTCATTCGTGTAGAGGTTGCACTTTTAATCTGCATGCTCATGCTAAAGAAATAACAACATTACCTCAGCCTGAAAACACAAACAAACACACACAAACACACACAAACACACAAAGGCAGATGCACACACACACAGAAACAAGCTCTTCCATGACGATGACCCTCCAGGGCAAACAAACCACATCAAACGGAAACTCAAGGAGGCTTTTTCCCTCCGATTATTTAACAAAAATGTGTGTGTGTGAGTTTTTGTGTGTGATCAAAGTCGTTTGTGTGTGTGCGTGTATGTCTGTTTGTGTAAGTGCATGTTTGTGTGGAGGTGTGACGTTGTTGATGTCTCTAGAGAAGAATTCTATATTGCTTTGTCATTAATACCAAACATGAACCCGAACAGAGGAACACCAACACACACTCCCTCTTCATCGGGCCACCCACCACCAGAGCCGGACCCCCGGCTCCATGTGCTGAACGTCTCCTTCATGACACGATTCCTTCAGAACCAGAATTGACTGTTTTCAGCAGGTTTTCTTACAGCAGCTCTTCTGTGGGATCAGATAATTAACTCCAGAGACATCAGCTGAACTCTAAAGACATCAGCTGAACTCCAGAGACATCAGCTGAACTCCAGAGACATCGGCTGAACTCTAAAGACATCAGCTGAACTCCAGAGACATCAGCTGAACTCTAAAGACATCAGCTGAACTCCAGAGACATCAGCTGAACTCCAGAGACATCAGCTGAACTCCAGAGACATCGGCTGAACTCCAGAGACATCAGCTGAACTCTAAAGACATCAGCTGAACTCTAAAGACATCAGCTGAACTCCAGAGACATCAGCTGAACTCCAGAGACATCAGCTGAACTCCAGAGACATCAGCTGAACTCCAGAGACATCAGCTGAACTCTAAAGACATCAGCTGAACTCTAAAGACATCAGCTGAACTCCAGAGACATCGGCTGAACTCCAGAGACATCAGCTGAGAGACATTGGCAAAATCCTTGCATAAAAGATTATCTTGTCATGTTCTGCTTACCAATGAAATACAATAAACATGTCGTGTTTTTATTAAGAGGAGCTTTTAACCAAAAACTAATTTTTTTAGGACAAAACATTCCTCCCGGTCCAATTGCTCCAATTTATTCCAAATTAATTTCTCATGAATCAACATGAGGAGATCCTTCTTGTTTATATCATATTTTATCCAGACATTCCTCCAAAACTATTTCTTCTATCATTTTCAAAATTTTACAGCACCATATACGTTAGTGTGAGGAAGAACTGGATTAATTTTGTGTCGGTTTAATGTTTCGGGACAGAAAAATAAGAAATAAGAACATTAGTAAATAATAAGACACATGTACATTAGATCCAAGGAATGAAATGCAGTCAAATATAAAGAAAAGAGAAAAATGGGAAAGATTCAGATCTCCAACGGCAATTATCAAAAATGAATGAATCTAGCAAATCATAATTTATCCATATCTTTAATCTAATAGTTTGTATTTTACTCACTTTAGGGGAGAATGATTTACTATACCTACTGTAGAAATAACTTCACACTTG
Organism: Lophius piscatorius; assembly: GCA_009660295.1. Classification (NCBI taxonomy): domain Eukaryota; kingdom Metazoa; phylum Chordata; class Actinopteri; order Lophiiformes; family Lophiidae; genus Lophius; species Lophius piscatorius. Next base: position 50,151 of record VRLP01002817.1, read on the forward strand.
ATGGAGGGGGGGTTCCTTGTACAACGCAGGGGATCGGGGACTTTTGGGGGTCAACGGCATAGGTTTAAGTCTCTGACGGACAGAAGATAATGAAGAAGAAGAGAGGGAGAGAGTTGTACTGACGAAGAGAGAGGGATGGAAACTAGAGGGGAAGAGAGAACGACTCAGAGCAGCGACATAATGAGCCAAATGTGAGTGAGGCCTCGGTTAAACACCTGAAGCCGGCCAGTAATTGGCTGAGAGAGTCGCTGACAGAGAGAGCGAGGCCGCAAACTGGAGGGAGAGACACGGAGTGGGATAAAGACGTGATGAAGATTTTCATCTGAGGGTAGAGAGAAAAATACGGCTGCGGCCGGGAACGTCGGGGGGGTCGGTGTGGTGGTGGGGGGGCGCTGGAGGGCGTAGCGTGAATACAGCTGCTCATTACAATAATGTCGCTCAGCCAATTATGTGTGAAACACTCAGATTAAATGATAAAAGAAAACGTCTTTTATCCAAAAGTCCTGGAGAGATTTTTCCATCACGCTGTGTGATGATACCTCCAGAGGCTCTGATACCCGGAATTATCTTTGAGGGTGGATCTCCTCCTCTTTGAGTCTCTTCTCCTTGATCAGGGAAGCGGCGGCTCTGAAGAGGACTTCCAGCGCTGCGGTTTGAAAGCGAGGAAAAAGGTGATTCAGAAGTCCCGCCGCCCGTTAAAGAGTTTTCAGAATTCCTACAGAGACGGAAATATTTTTACGTCTGCTCTTCATCGTTTGATGTCCCATTTTGCAGCTTTTTCACTCTATAAGCAGGTGGGTTTAAATGGGACACTTTTCTACTTTACGAACTAAACCTTTACGAATTACAATGTCGGTCGTCTGTTTACGTGACCTGTGATCTTTTCCGACCCGGTGTTTACACGCATCCACGCATCGGATGGGAAACAGCTTTGTGACAGGTGCAGACGATCCACACTCCCGTTCATAAGGTGGCGATAATTCTATGATGAGCTGGGCGCCGACCGCCAACAAGCGCCCAGAAGAAGAATATCACAAAGAGGGCGTGGACAGGAAGTGACATTTCGTCCATCTAACAGTCCAACTATGTTAAACTCTTAAAGTTAGGTTTACATGAAACAAGTTGTCGGTGGTTGTCGGTACAACAGCCTTCTGAAGGAGATCCTGTGGCAGGTACGTGTCTCACACCTGAGAACAAATTGGGCTGGAAAGTTGGTTTTAGAAAGGAATGTCTGGAATGTTCTAATCAAACTGCTTCCAATGTGACACGACATTGAATGGTAGAAGAGAAAGACTGGATGGATGAATGGTTGGGTGGGTGGGTGATTTAATGGATGGTTGGATGGATGGTTGGATGAATGGAAGAATGGATGGATGGGTGGTTGGATGAATGGATGGATGGATGGATAGATGAATGGTAGAATGGGTAGATGGATGGATGAATGGATGGATGGATGGATATAAATGGATGGATGAATGGTTGGATGGATGGCTGGATGATTGATGGATATAAATGGTTGGATGGAAGGATGGTTGGATGGATTGATGTATATAAATGGATGGATGGTTGGATGAATAGATGGATGGTTGGATGAATGGATGGATGGATGGTTTGATGAATCGATGGATGGATTGATGGATATAAATGGATGTATGGATGGTTGGATGAATGGATGGATGGTTAGATGAATGGATGGATGGTTGGATGAATGGATGGATGGTTCGATGGATGGTTGGATGAATGGATGGATTGATGAATGGATGGATGGATGGTTAGATGAATGGATGGATGGATTGATGGATATAATGGATGGATGTTAGATGAATGGATGGACGGTTGGATGAATCGATGGATGGTTCGATGGATGGTTGGATGAATCGATGGATGGATTGATGGATATAAATGGATGGATGGATGGTTGGATGATTGGATGGATGGATGGTTGGATGAATGGATGGATGGTTAGATGATTCGATGGATGGATTGATGGATATAAATGGATGGATGGATGGTTGGATGAATGGATGGATGGATGGCTGGAGGAATGAATGATGGATTGATGGATATAAATGGATGGATGGATGGTTGGATGAATGGATGGATGGTTAGATGAATGGATGGATGGATTGATGGCTATAATGGATGGATGGATGGTTCGATGAATGGATAGATGGTTAGATGATTCGATGGATGGATTGATGGATATAAATGGATGGATGGATGAATGGATGGATGGATGGCTGGAGGAATGGACGGATGGATGGCTGGAGGAATGAATGATGGATTGATGGATATAAATGGATGGTTGGATGGAAGGACTTTGTTACAACCTAACTAATTGAAACTGTGTAGAATGGTTTTCATTCAAGTTAATGAAGTAAACGTCGTACCTCACCCTTTAAAGGACCAGATGAAATATGAAATATGGAAAATCAAATAATAACTGATGAGTAAATTGAAAAACAGATTCAAAATATCAAGATTCGTATTTATGTCACCCAAAACTCTTCGATGTAACAGAAGAGTCGATGATGCGTCAGCCGCCGCAGATTCTTTGTGTAAATGCCACAAAGAATTATTTCATTGATCATTTTCAAATGTCATGCCCACATACACAGAGACCCACTTAGTACAAGGAAGAACTGGATTTATTTTGGGAGAGGTTCTTTGATTATTTCTGACACAAGGGGGGGGGTTTATCCCCAAAAGGTTTCGGGCCATCATTTCTCAACCGTTGGTTCGATTCAGACCAAATTTTCAGCAAATGAATCCACTACATTTAAATAGTTCATAATTTATTTTTATTTTACAAAAAAAAAAAAAACTGTTTTCCGTACCTAAATTCCAAACCACTGGCTCTGATTTAGTCCAAATCTAATTGTTGATATTTGATTCACTTCAGTAAGCTCTTTTTGTTGGAATAACTCTTAACATTTAATGAGATGAGAAAATCTGGGGGATTTCTGGTGCAACGCATGGGGTTGGGGACATTTCTGGGATTGACCCTCGCCGTCAGGGACGATAGCGTCATTTTTAGCCTGGAGACACAATGACAGGAGTAACAGAGAGGTTTTAACTTTCATCTGGTTGAATGATGTTGTTTGTTGTGTAGTTAAGTATTTGGTATCTGGTAAGCTGGTTTTCTACAAAAAAACTTCTCAAAGTGAAATATTCACCCGGTGGTCCACTGAAGGTAAGGTTGTCACAGCATCCAATTAATCTCCTCAATCTGATTCTTAGGACAAGCCGTTTCAGGAACTCCTGTCACTGCAGACGCCGACCCCCCCCCCTGTCAGTGAGGCCAACCACGTTGATCCCTCTTTATCCGATCCGTCACCTGCCCACACTCCTGCTCCTCCTCACCTCACTTGGCTCAGAATAACCTGCGCCCTGCTAATTATCAACCGGGTATCGACGAGCCCACTCTCAAAAACTTTGCATGTCGACTCAGAAACTCTGCCTCGGTGAGGATGAAGAGGTTATCGCTGTAACACACGGAGGATCTCGTTACCATGGTTACCCATCAGTGGATTTAATACATGGGCAGATAGTGAACACTGTATTCTGAAGTTGTATGTCGGAAGCTTGAGGATTTGAGCGACGTAGACGAGGACCAAACTGTGATGGTTAGAGGACTGGGTCAGAACATGTTCAGAACTGCAGGTTCTGTTAGGTTTCCCTGGGCTTCAGTGGTTAGAACCTACCAAAAGTGTCAGAAAGATGGACAAGTGTTGAACAGGCAAACACGGCCAAAGGCGACAACATGGTTCTAACAGAACCACAGTAAAACGGAAGAAAAGCCCAAACCTTAATGCGGCAGTTAGCAGCATGTATATACCAAAGAGAAAGGGTCCGAGGATGGAGCCCTGGGGGACACCACAGGTGAAAGAGGCAACCCACGGAGTTAATTCATTAACCATGACTAAGAGAGTGGTATTTCATTGGTAAGCAGAACATTGTCTGTATATATATATATATATATATATATATATATATATATGTATATATGTAAATATGTTTAAAAAAATGCTTATATATATAAATAAAATAAAAAATAAATGAATAAAGAAAATAATCATATTGATTTCTAAAAGCATTCCTCCATGTAAATATAAAATATAAAATATGAATAAATATACGTATATAAATGAAAAGAATTCATAAATAATAATTCATAAAAGTAATGTTTTCTAGAAGCACAGCGCCGTTTACCCAAAGGATGAGCTGATCCGATTCAAATCGGACTCATTTTTAACGAAATACAATATTTCATCATGAAATAACTTTTAACGGTTGTTTCATTTTGTTAGCAACATGCTTGACCAAACAGTTTGTCATCTCACAGAACATTTAGAGGGTCTAAGATATTAAATGAATAATTGTCCAACAGAAATAAAATAGGACAAAAAAACATTTTTCTGTAGTTTTTATTTATTTATTTTTTTTAGGTTAATAAAAGGGTTTATCTAATATAGTAATAATAGTAAAATCTCAGAGGGACTATGAAGAGGTTACTTTACTTTTACGCTTCAAGTATATGTTTCTGATAATACTCACATACTTTGTGAGTACCTGAGCTTGTATCTGAGTATTTTTCAGAACTCTAAGTATCGTAAAAGATCCAAATACTTCATCCAGCACAGAACCGAACACTAAAGTCGGAGTTTAGCGAGTTCAAGTGTTGGTCTTTAATGTCCTTCAGGGGATTATCTGAACGATGAAACGTCTTTAAGGCCACAGCGACTCTCCTCCTCTGCTCTGATGAAGTATTTATTTCCGTCCACAGATGGACGAGACGAGACGAGATGAGATGAGAGGACCGGTCGGGCTTTGTGCCGAGATGCGGCTTTCCAAATGTCGCACTTTCACCGCATCGAGCGAGATACTTTCCACACACCCGCTGTGTCTTTGTGCATGTGTGAAATTCTCCTCGCTGTCGTGTCACTGTTGTGCTTTGTACACACATTGTGTACACTTGAGTGGCATTCAAGGTCCAAAACCAGGACCGTCGGGTCTTTGTCTCTGGCGGCTATGTAAAATCACCAGGTGTCGGTGATTTTTGTCTCTTTGTCCAGCTTAATGGGGGACTATTGACCGGGGTCCCACAGCATGGCCGCCCTTTGTTGGGGACACAGATTGGCAGAATGGGATTTATTGAACTCTCCTTCAAAGATGAAGAAGGCAGAAGTTCTGAGAAAAAGAGAAACAGATATAGTGATCCCGTAATCAGTGCTGTCACTCAAAGACCAAATGATCCGAGGTTGAATCAGAATCAACTGGACTTCTTTTTTGAGAAGAAGTGGTTTCGCCTCTCATCCACGAGGCTGACTGATGGAGGGGGGGTGGGTTCAGATCTTTAACCTCCTGTGAGGGGTTCTTCAGGTCTCATGTGTACAGTTGACCCCCGAACACTACTGTGGGTCGTTAAGGTGGTTGGGGACACCACTGTCTTGATTACCTACCGGGTCGATAGCATAAAGTGAATGCTGGTGAGACTGTATGGGGACGACTCTATGTCGTCTGTCCAGCCAACCACTTGTGGACAGATCAGTTATCGGTCGCGTCAGATTTCTTTAGCTAGCTAGAATGGGGCTACCTATCCTTCTTGGGCCATGTTCTTGTGGAGTGGTTACGGGTCTGTGACTGTATGACCCACGTTACTCGTTACTACTACAACCTGTTTTTGTCTGAGGGGGAAAAGTGAACCGGGCTGCTGTGTTTGGAGATCCGGTCGACATTGTTGTTCGTTTACTCTGGAGAGATGTTCTTCTGACGTCCCTCTGACCAACTTCACCGTCTGTTAAACTCTGTATATTACAGTTACTTTGGGCTGACAAGTATTCGTTGTGGAGGTACTGGTTCCTGAGTATTGTGGAACTACGTCTAATCTGACAAACCTGGTTCCACCTGAAGATGGACCATCAATAAGAAGATTCCTGGAACGTCTCTGGTTCTGACCGGATCTCTAAAGATCTACTGAAAGTCATGCTTGATGAGGACCAGGAGGAGGAGGTGTGTGAGGTTTGTGTGTGTGTCTGTGTGTGTGTCTGTATGGGTGGTGTGTCTAAATGTCTTTGTGAGGAAGTGTTAGTGTGTGTGTGTGTGTGTATGTATGTGTGTGTGTGTATGTATGTGTGTGTGTGTATGTATGTGTGTGTGTGTATTTATGTTTGTCTGTGTGAGCGTGTGTGTGCGTGTATATATGTTTGTCTGTGTGAGTGTGTGTTAGAGTGTGTGTGAGTGTGTGTTAGAGTGTGTGTGTGAGTGTGTGTTTGTGTTAGCGTCTGTTAGTATATATGTTCGTCTGTGTTCATATGAGCTTGTGTGTGTGTGTGTGTGTGAGTGTCTGTTTGTGTGAGTGTGTGTTAGTATATATGTTCGTCTGTGTTCATATGAGCTTGTGTGTGTGTGTGTGTGAGTGTGTGTTTGTGTTAGCGTGTGTTAGTATATATGTTCGTCTGTGTTCATATGAGCTTGTGTGTGTGTGTGTGAGTGTGTGTGTGTGAGTGTGTGTTAGAGTATTCATTATGAGTTTGTGTGTGTGTGAGTGTGTGTTTGTGTGAGTGTGTGTTAGTATATATGTTCGTCTGTGTTCATATGAGCTTATGTGTGAGTGTGTGTTAGAGTATGTGTGTGTGTGTGTGTGTGTGTGTGTGTGTGTGTGTGTGTGTGTGTGTGTGTGTGTGAGTGTGCGGTCCAGCTACAAGGTAACAGTAATTATAATAACAGACAGAACCAGTCGAGCGTGGAGCACACTACTAATGTTGGCCAGATTACCTGAGTGGGTCTGGTGTACCAAACAATTACTGCATTGATCACCTGCCTTCCTGGTACTGTGTGCATCTAAGTGTGTGTGTGTGTGTGTTTTGTCTGCGTGTGTGTGTCCCTTTATTAACTGCTTAACACAATCAAGCTAGGCTGCCTCACACATCCTGTTCCAGAGATGGATATTGTGCCATTATTCCCCCTCACCGTTCTGCAGTGAAGGTGTTAAACAGAACCGGTCGGGCTCGTTGTTCTGTGTCACTGGGACAACGAGCCCGACCGGAGGAGGTTGTAACAGAGACAAATCAGCATCACAGAATGTGGCGTGTTGATAACGTGTTTCTACCAGCAGGGGATTCTTGGAGGAAGAAGCACAACAAACAGAAACATCTCTGAAGCGGAACGATGAGGTCAGAGCGCCGCTCAGCTTCAGAGGACCGAGACACTTGTAGGATAAATAGGAGATTATTCTTTTATCATGTAAAGCAGGTATAATTCTGCCCAATCAGAGGGAGGAGACTAAATCATACTTAAACTTAGAACTGGTGACTATCCAGCGGCTCTTGCCTTTTGTCGGCTGGGATGGGCTCCAGCCCCCCGGCGGGCCTGAACAGGTTGAAGAGCGATAGATAATAGATGGATGTATTAACTGAAGATTGAAAATAAACACATGACCGGAAAAACAGGCAAAAAGTAGCATCAAGGTTTCAGCCAGTCATAAATAAACAGTTTCTTTATGATTATGCTTTTGTTTGTTTTTTTGTGAGATGTCGGTGACCAGAGAAGACCTCAGAACCCTGACAGACATGTTGGGTCAAGAACACCGGATCAATATGATTTAATGTGCCTCTTTCTTGGTTTCCCTTCACACGGCCGACAAAGACCGTTCATCCACCGCCACGCTTGTCCTCAGGAATGTAGGGTTCTCCTGGAATAGAAGCCGTGGCTGAGTGAGGGTCTGACTGATCCTTCAGAGAGACAGATGAGTGGATGGAAGGAACAGCCTTGAATAAAACACACCGTCATAAGAACTCAGTGGATTGATGTGAATCCACTTTTCAAAAAGTCTGCGATATGAAACATCTTGAAGTTTCTTACTTTCCCTTGTGATGGGATATGGAAGCTGAGAGAGCACACACACACGCATTACACACACACACATAACACACATACACATAACACACACACATAACACACAGATACATAACACACACACCCACACATAACATACACACACATAACACCCACACATAACACACACACACATAACACACACACATAACACGCACACACAAACATAACACACCCATACACCCACACATAACACACACACACTCATAACACACACACCCACACATAACACACATAGCACAAACACATAACACACACACACATAACATACACATATACATAACACACACATATCACACATAACACACAAACCCACACATAACACAGACACACACACACATAACACCCACCCACACATAACACACACATACACACACCCACACATAACACACAGACACACAAACATAACACCCACACACACATAACACACCCACACATAACACACAAACACTCATAACGCACACACCCACACATAACACACAGAAACACACACATAACACACATAGCACACACACATTACACACACACCGACACATAACACACAGACACACACACATGACACATACACGCACATATAACACACCCACATACACACACACCCACACATAACACACACATAACACACACAAACACAAACAACACATACACACACACTGGTATCACCACACCAGATCCAGATGGCAGCTCCATCTACAGCATCCTTCTACCAGCATATCCACTATCCCTCCTCTTCAAGGGTCCAAACCATCTCAGTCTGAAACTATCCAGGTTCATACAGTGAAACCGTCCAGGTTCATACAGTGAAACCGTCCAGGTTCATTCAGTGAAACCGTCAAGGTTCATTCAGTGAAACCTTCCAGGTTCATACAGTGAAACCGTCCAGGTTCACACATTAAAACCGTCCAGGTTCACACATTAAGACCGTCCAGGTTCACACATTAAGACCGTCCAGGTTCACACATTAAAACCGTCCAGGTTCACACATTAAGACCGTCCAGGTTCACACATTAAGACCGTCCAGGTTCACACATTAAGACCGTCCAGGTTCACACATTAAGACCGTCCAGGTTCATTCGTTGCACATCAAGTTTGTGGATGTGTTGTTTGTAGATGCTGTGCAATATTTTATGTGTATTGTTAAAAATGTTGTGCAGGATATGATGCATTAAATGAGAGGAACTCCGGACCTGCAGGATCAGAACCAAACATGAACAGAACCTGCACGGCTCTGCTGGATCTTAAGAACACTAAACATTTCCGTATCGGTGACGAGGAGGAGAACTCAGAGTCGTAGAAGAGAGGTTCTGTTTCTTGCTGTTTTCTGGCGTCTCTGCAGCGTTTTGTCATTTTGGGTATCAAATTTACGACCTAATCGGCGCTGCCCACCGGGTCGGAGGAAGAAGCTCTTCTGCAGCGTCCGTTTTGATGCCAGAGAGATACTTTGAAGCGTGGTACATTTTGCGGCCCGGAGCAGATAATAATTGACAGCTTAATGGGAGGCTCTAATGAAACAGTCTGCAAAGGTTACGCTGCACAGCAAACCAGCGGGTCCGTTTATGTCTCACTCCTTTCTCCATCTCTCGTTATGCTTCTCTCTCTCCACTCTGCCTCAGATGTCTCTCGCCCACGGATTAAATATTATCTCATTTAGCACCAATCGGCAGACGGCGGTCTCACAGTCAGCCGTTACTCACGACCGCAAACGGAACAGCCGCCTCTACGTCTCTCTGACATTTCTCGTCTCGTCTCTCCAGCCGTTATCCGTGGCACTGAGGTGCTAACGGGGGTGTGGCAAACACCCCAAACACGTGTCTCTGTTTGCAATCGGCTTGTTGTGGAGAAAGGTCAGGTCTCAGATACAAGAGCGCGTTTGGTGCCGCGGCGGTTGACCATCATCGGATCGTCTTGATCCAAATGTTGACCATGACCTCTTTAGTTACCTCCAACAACAAGA
>VRLP01002817.1:65000-77701 GCA_009660295.1 Lophius piscatorius
GTGTGTGTGCGTATTACTCATCACGGCCTTCTCTTCTTCTTTTATTTTTATTTTTGTCTCGTCTCTGGACATGTGGCTGTGTGTGTCGGCGTTGTTGCTACAAGGCTCTTATTGAGCTTCCTGGTTCGAAGGAAGATAAGGGGCATTAGGACTCTGTGAGTGTGTGTGTGTGTGTGTTGTGTATACAACCATGTGTGTGTGTATTGAAAGGGAGAAGGCTAGTTACCTGGCAGCGGTCTACTCCACCTATCCGGACTTAATGAAGGAGAAATTGGATCCTGATGGCTTCGCAACAAAGGACAGCCCTGCAGCATCGTTGGGGTGTGTGTGTTTTTGTGCGCACACGGGTGTTGATGTGTTTGAGGAACTTGTTTGTGGGCAAAATGGGAAACATTTTCGCTTAATAAAGAGCCTCTATTTCTCTTGTGCTCGCCTGACTTCCTCCTCAGACTCTGCCTCATTGGCGTGCGCGCGTGCACGCAGTCCACGCCGCCGCCCTCTTATCTAGCCCGCCTCAAATGACTGTTAAATGACGGCGCGACTTTACGGATCAGTACAGCAATTGTGCATTTGGGTGGCAGCCATGCGTGCTAAAATAGCCTATTATCCAGAATTAATGCTGTTTTTCTCACAGGAGGTTCCCCCAAAAATGAACACGAGGAGGAGGAGAAGGCGGGAACGGAAAAGAAAAAGAACACAAACATCATCAGCAATTAGGACCCTGAAGGATTATAGTGTATCACATGACCCGCTGTGATGTGCTCATATCAGGAATACTGTGTGCGTGTGCATTTGCATGTGTGTGTGTGCTGTAGTAAATTCTATCATTCATCAACACTTCTCTTTCACTCACACTCTCACCCCCGGTGTTGATCACAACTGCTACACACTGCTGCCGCCGAGAGTGAAAAACGGGATTGCAGATATATGTGTGTGTGTGTGTGTGTTCCACACACTGATGCAGTTGCAGGCATGTGTGTGTAGGTGCGCACACACACCACCTGAATGTATTTATCAACTTTGTTGTACTTTGGGCTGCAAATTAAGATTAAGGCTTTGATTTGTGAGCATATTTGTGCGTGTGTGTGTGTGTGCGTGTGCGTCTTTGAGAGAAGTGATCATGCTTCTCACGTCTGCCACTGCTTCTTAAACAGTTCTCACTCCAGCTCCCAGACAAACTTCACACCCCTCCACTCCCTCCTGCTCCGCCATGACGGAGGTGTAACAGGCCCTCAGAATAGGCCTGTTACCAGGAAGACTTCGACCCCACTTTGAGTAACTAAGCAGATTTCTCTCCATGCATCTTTGTATGGGTTGTTATGATTCGATTGATTATGGGATATTGTCCAGAGCGGATTTCACTGCAAGGACAAATGGGACGTTTTTCATCCCAACTTTGTGAAAACCATGAAATTATCACCACATTAAACCCACTGATAACAAAATTTGACTACAAATGCCAAATGATTCAACTTTATTCATGCCCCCTCCCCCCCCTCATGTGTCGTGCTTGGTGGTCCGACCCTTTTGTAGAGCAAGCACCATTACCGCTTTGTGTGAAAATAAGAGAGAAATGGGAGAAAACATTCATCGTCCTCCATGTTTGTTTCTCCTCTGAAGTCACGTTTGTTCAGGTGAGCTTCTGTGAGATCTCGTGTCTGTGGAATCGCCACTGTGGGATCCTCGCTACAAACAGCCCGTGTCTGGTTCTCGCCGTCTGGATGAATCGTCTACATACAGGTAGCGTTTGGAAGGTTAAAACGTTAAGAATCGGTTGAAACTGTCCTCATGTCTGTGTTCTCCAACATTTTTAAAATCGGTCCACACTGGATTTCTGCCCGACCTCTTGATTGGGATTTGAACCCCAGCCCCGTGCCCCAAAGTCAGTGTTGTAACCCAAGAAACACTTCCACCATTTGAGTTTTGAAAATGCTGGAAACAAGCTGCCTGACGATGGAACGCCTCTTTCATACTCGTTTAGCATCGCGGTTATCAGAGAAGATCACGGAGGTTCTGGACGGGCCCGAAATAAAACAGAGGAGAGTAAGTTGTATTTATGAATGGTTGGATAGAAGAATGAATGGATGGATGGATGGATGGATGGATGGATTGATAGATGAATGGATGGACGGATGGATGGATGAATGGTTGGATAGATGAATTAATGGATTGTTGGATGGATGGATGAATGGTTGGATAGATGACTGAATGGATGGATGAATGGTTGGATAGAGGAATGAATGGATAGATTGATGGATGGATGGATGGATGGTGTGATAGATGGATGGATGGATGAATGGTTGGATAAATTAATTAATGGATGGATGGATGATGGATGGATGGATAAATGAGTTGATAGATGGATGGATGTATAAATGAGTTGTTGGATGGATGGATTAATGGTTAGATAGATGACTGAATGGATGGATGAATGGTTGGATAGAAGAATGAATGGATAGATGGATGGATGGTGTGATAGATGGATGGTTGGATAAATGAATTAATGGATGGATGGATAAATGAGTTGATGGATGGATGGATGGATGATGGATGGATGGATGGACAAATGAGTTGATGGATGGATGGATGGATGGATGGATGGATGGATGGATGGATGGATGAATGAATGAATGGGCATTCTTCATATTCTTAACATTCTTGCAGGCGGGTGATGAAGAGTGTGGTTCAGGGAACGGCGTCAGAAAGAGAGAGACATTCTGAGAGTGACTGAGATTCACCAGAGGAGACCTGAGAACTGAACGGCTCACATAAGTATCAAGTAGAAGGACTGTTTGTAAAATAATAAGACTGTTACTGTGATTCCTCTGCCTGACCACTGAGAAGAACCCACAGCGGTAGCTGCATTAAATGCTACGTGGAGCGTACGAGATGTTGAGGCTACACAAGGGTTAATAGTCCAGAAGGGAAATAAGCTTGAAAAGGCTCAGAGGCCCACGCCCACTCTGCAAGCAGAAACCTGATCCCAGGAGACACATGCAGATACCATAAGAGAATGGGATATTTTCCAATTTCAGGCCATACCTTTGTATGAAGACAGTTCCGGCGGAACCCAGTGTCTCCTAACTGCATTAAACTGCTTGGCTCGGCAAAACGGCGAAGCAGTAGTGTCAGCCAAATCAGCGTAGGCCCAGCAGGTAAATTAAAAATCTATCTTTATGGGGCAACGCATTAGCCAACACTCGCATTACCACGCTTCACATAAACATCCACCTGATAGGAAAAGGAGGAGACGGGGAGAGCAAAGACGGCTGTGGGACGCAGAAGATGTCCCTCAGGTGAATTCAGTCTTGGCAGTGATCCGTCCAAGAGCCAACGCTCTTATAAGCATCCGCCTGCTAAAACGACGAGAGTGGGGAAAAAAGGAAGTGTGAGGTGCAGGAATGATACTAAAAGGATGATTTATGAACAGTAGGTGAATTAAAAGTCAATCTTTAAAGGCTAACATATTAGCCAACACTTACATTATCAACTCTCACATAAAAGTGATTCATGTGGACGAGAGGAGAGGTGGAAGGAGAACGAGGGAGGGAAGAAGATTACAGCCGGACACAGTTTCACTTTTGAAGAGTCAACGCTGAAGTGAAAAGTCGATATTTATAGAGATGGATATCGGAGCCAGCGTTCACTCTTTAAATTCAGGAAAATTATTGAGGAGGGCGAGGGAGACATAAGAGGAAGACTGGACTTTAAAATGTGTCTTTCTAGTCTGATGGAATACTCAAAGTGCTTTATTTCATGAGCCAGACACTCTCACAATCCAGCAGTGATCTCATAGGCTGCAGTAATCCAATAATTTAGTAATCGATTAGTCTGGCGATCATTCTGGCGATTAATTAATGAATTAAACCTGAAATACGGCCAATTTGAGGCAGAGTGAGCCTCTGTTCGCACTCAAAGATGGGTAATCCTTGTTTACCACCGGGGTAAATGCCGGTCTACAAGATGTTCAACAAATGGTTGAGGTGAAAGTAGATGAGGTGACTTCTAGAGAGGTGATGGAGTTAGCGATCGAGTAAGGGACGGTCAACGGACGGACGCCATTATGAGTCTCCGTTTCCGTGTGTGTGGGGGCGTGTACGTGACCTTGATGATTTGGTGAGGGCACAGCGCGCCACAAAACAGTGCGTTGTCCCCTAGTGTCACGTAAGGAATGGTAACGGGAGGGGGAGAATTCCATTTTGTTGGCCTGTTGCATCATGGGCCACATGTCACAGAGCCCGGTGGCAGCTGGAGAGCTGCCTCCGTGGGTGGAGTTAATGCGTGGCCGAGTTCATATCAGGTCTTTCCTCAATCTGCTGCTCACACCGCTCTGGTGAATGTGCCACGCTGGAGGAACCACGCGTCCAGACTGGTTGTCGGATTCCCTGGCGTCGCCTCGCCACCAGTTAGGGGTGAAATGGGCCGAATCATATCGTGAGCGACAGCCGTCTGGCGGCCGGCAGCAGCAGGATCGCCGAGTCCTTCTGTGGGGGAGTAGAGCAACTTCATGTGTTCTGAGGTTCCTCATAATGGAGGCGTCATGGCAACCATTCGGTTGGACTGGATAGGCCTTAAACGACATCTTTAGGACACCGACATCATCCTTGAATTAACTTCTGATTGTGTTTTGGATATTATCAGTTTCTCTATTTCTTTTAGATTTGGAGACACCTTTGAGTCTCTAACTCTTCCCTCAGGCCGGAGATTCAGGAGGTTCAAGTCCAAAAGGAGTAAACTTCAACATCCACTTTTTACCGATGCAGCCAGCGCCACAGAACACACCTCACTAGCAGAAGTCTGGACTAGTGGGATCGAAGTTGGCGCCACTGGTAGTGATGTCTTCACGATAGCAGTCCATTGGCAATGACATTAGTCTGTTCATGTATTTTAATCAAGGGATGCAGTAATAATTTAGTTTAGTAATCGAGTATTCTATCAATTATTCTGGCGATTCATTGAGTAATCGAATAAGAAATATTGCGTCCTCTCACCAAACCGCCCCAGAGTCACTGTCTCACTCTGTCAGTCTTTGACTTCTTAACTTTCCCAAATTTGATGCAGAGTGATCCTCTGTTCGCACTCAAAGATGGGTTATCTCGCTCTTACCTATCCTATTTTTTTACCTATCTTTTAATATATTGAATTGAAGCCTGAACTCAGACGCGCGGCGGTCTATGAGGTAATCATCAAGTACAGGAATAACGAAGCCCATATCAAACATGATGACGTCATGCCACGACGAATTCTTTGCTCTGTAAAAACCAGACTTAACGGTTCTTAAAAGTATAGCCTGACCAGACTCCCAAACTAATCCCGAGACCAACCAGCAGCTCAGAGGCGGCTGGGGTTTGCATGAAAGTAATTACAGGATTAAAGTTAATCTGACATTGAAATGTAGGAAGATTGGACACGCTGACCTGAATGGTCACATGTGCTGAAGATGAGGACAGAGCTGCAGGGAGGTGAAGAGAGAAGGTGTGGACACGCACACTCACACACAAACACACACTCACACAAACTCACACTCACACAAACTCACACTCACACAAACACACACTCACTCACACAAACACTGCCAGAAAGCCAGCGGGCTCTGGAACATCTGTCATACCTGCCTGCTCCAATACCATCACACATGTTGACACACACACACACACACACACACACACACACACACACACACACCAAACGGATGTGACAGCTCAACACAGTGCCATCAGCCCACAAACACATGTTCCTACACAAACACATGTTCCCACACACACACATGTTCCTACACACACACATGTTCCTACACAAACACAGTGACCACCACATCTGTCTGACTTCCCTTCACATCGACCATCTATCTTCTCCTCCAACTCCTCATCCAGAACTTTTCTCCCCGTCTATCCGTCTGCCATTCCCCATCATCCTCCTTGTTCTGAGTACTTTCATTTGTCATTTGGTTTATTTGACTTCTGCTATTCTCACTACTTACTGTTTCAGCGACGTGTTGAACTGTTTTCTATTGTTTTTGTTTTTATGTTTCTAAAACAACAAACAAACATTCCTTCAATGCCTCCGTCCAACACGACTAACTTTGTTCACTGAACAACAAATAATGTGAAAATAAACAGAGTCGTTAAATATCTGCAAAATCAAGCACAAACATACAGATACACACACCCCACACACACACACAAAGACACACACAGGCACAGCACAAACACACTCATACATAGACAGACAGACAGACACACACACACGCACCCACGCAGACCTGTTAAGGCTGACAGTTAAACAAGAAGAGCTGCCACTCAGTGCTTCCTCCTTACGCCCCTCGGAGATCCTCATCACCAACCATGATTGCCCCACCTGACCTCCGCTATCTCCACCTCTTCCTGTCTCCCATCCAGCTCCTGCTCTCCGCCTCTCCTTCATCTGTGGGGCACCTTCTCAACACCCTAATTATCATCATCATCGATTTGTACCCATGTCCTCAAGAAGCAGTCATGTGAAGCGTTATGATTTCTTTCCAGTCTCTCCTTTATTTCTTCCTTCTTTTTGTTCCTCTGCTGGTGTGAGCGCGGCGTCACATGACAACGTTTCTACGCAGGACAGTGGGACCGATGACGGACGGACAAACGGCAGGAAAGAACCCAGGAACTAAATAAAAACAGGGATAATCCTCAAGGTCATCAGCGTCCGCCAAAGACCCCTCATGTAAGCACCATACCTAGTCTTCATATGTCGTACCAACGTAGCCCTTAGAACGAGGAAGAACTGGACTCAATTTGGGAAAGACCAGTTGTTTATTTGCGACACTAGTGGGCGCTTAGTATCCAAAAGTTTTCAGGACATGATTTCTTACAGTTCCAGATTAGGTGCCAATGAATGGACTGAAGTTTTACTCTTTTACTCTAAAAGTTCTATATCCCTCACTAGGGGGAGCTCTTTTGAACTAAAGTTCTGTGGACGTTTACTTCAGTTCAATCAGGGGGTTCGCTAGAACGTAGGGGATTGGGACTTCTCGGGGATAAGCTCTTGCTGTGGGGCCGGATGGCGTGGGTCCAGTTCACAACAGGAGGAAGAATTGTTGGTTAACAGTTATTGAGATTATCTGAATCAGGCGTTTACTAGACGAGCCGGCGTTCACCCATTCACACAAACGTTCCTTCGGTGGTGAGAGAGGCCGCCATGGTCCATCAGGACCGATAACCATCTCCCCATCATCCAGACAACAATGGAACATCAGTAAGGAACATCTGGGGGTTCAAAGCAATGTAAGCTGCAGGGGCCGGGAATCGAACCGCCGACCTTCAGATAAGTGGACCTTCAAAAAGTGACGTGTGTGAATTATTCCAAAAGTAGAAAGTTTCTGTTAAATCCAGATTTCTGATGTCATAATATCTTTTGGGATCATTTATCTGTGTGAGTTTGCTGGAACAAATCCCTTCAGTCCATTTAGGTTCTGAGAACTCAAAGTTGACTAGAATAAAAGAAGCTCCGCCTACCTGCACATTTAGTTCTGGTGACCAGCGGTGGGCCTGGTGGTCCTGTGCCTCCTTCCCCAGGTCTGGACAGCAGGACCTTGATCTCGTACTCCACATCCGGGTCCAGATGCCACAGTTTGTAGGTGGGGGAGTCCACCACGTGAGTCTCCGCCCAGTTTCCTGAGGTGGTGCGGTACTCCACCTCCTTCAGAATGATCGGCCCGTCACCGATGATGCTGTTGGCATTCGGTTTGATCCAAAGGTAGGTGGCGCCAACAGCAAGAAGCTCAGGTGGTGCAATGGGGGTGGGCGGAGCTGTAAAATAGGAAGGGATGGATTTGATTCGATTATGGACATATGACTCAGAAAACCAGAGAATCAGATGGAACAACTTAATAAGACCGGCTTCCTTTACTGGACCTCCTCGTGAACTAATGTCAAATAAGAACATCTAACAGAAACCATCCTCGCCTGAACACTTTCTGAAAAATGTCAGGCCAAAGCTTCTGACACTTCCTAATGAAGGCTGCATGATCACCGAGAGTCATTTTTAACTAGAAAAACAATGTCAGATTAATAATCTCATTTTCTTGTTTCATGAAAGATTTCAGGATTTGTGCCGGTCTCGATTGTTTGGTCCATTATAAATATTCAAAGGTTGTGGGTTTGAATCTATCCTACCTCAGACCCAATGTTTGTTTCAGGCAAAAAAACAAAAAAAACTCTTATATTAAGATTATCTTGTTAAGTTTCTTTCTTTTAATCATTTTATTTTTATTTTTTCACTGAATGGAAAAGATAGGAAATAAACAATGAAAATAATTTTACAGGTTTTGAGTTTATTTTACTTGAGCTTCCAAAGTTTCCCCAATAACACATTTTTTATCTATTATATTATATTTATTTAATTAAATTTTAATTAAATTACATTTATTTAATTTTATTTAATTTTATTTAATTTTATTTAATTTTTAATTTTATTTAATTTTATTTAATTTTATTTAATTTTATTGTATTTAATTGTATTGATTTTATTTAATTAACTCTATTCTATTCTATTCTAAATAAGTCCATAGAATTACAAGTTTGACAGGATATATAATATAAAACCACCCATATTTGTCTTTTAAAGGAGAGTAATTATAAGATAAGATAAAATAAGATAAACCTTTATTCGTCTCATAACGGGGAAAATGCAGCATTACAGCAGCAAAAAGTACACAGATCAATATAACAGAATAATATACAAATATAAATATTAAACTATACTAGAGTATTACACCATAATATAAATATTACACTATACAGGAAATATACTATTACAATAAACTAAAATATTATACTATACTTAAAAAAAATACACTATAGTACAATATTACAATATACTGGACATATTGCACTAAAATAGAAAATATAATAGAAATATTGCACTATACAATAATACAATAAACAATATAAAATAACAATTTATGCACTAAGAAACAAATAAGTGGCAATGTGGACTTATTGAATATTACACTGCCCTATAGTGTAAAGTGCAAGTGAGACGTGTGTGTGTGTGTGTGTGTGTATGTGTGTGTGTCTGTGTGTGTGTGTGTCTGTGTGTGTTCTTCCTCAGATTTGTCAATATGAGGAATCCTCTCAAAGTTTGTACTGCGATATATGAATGTGTGTAAATAAAAGTTATTTCAAAAAACGCGAAAATAAACCTAATTTCTTGAAAACATGTATTTTGTTTTTCCTCTGAAAAGCAAAAATAGTCTTGTGGAACATATTTTGCCTTAGGAAAAGTAATCACCACATTAATTTTAATCATGATTAGTAATCATTAAAAAGGCAATTCAGAATCTAGCTTCGTCTCAATCCTCGAGTTTCCCTTCAGAAATGTCATTAAGTACAGATTGATGTAATATTCTCGGGGTTTAGTTGGAAGCCGAATGAAGACGGGAGCTTCTGTTTTAATATGAGCTGCACACATCCATCAAGAGTGAGACCTCCTTCTGAAGCACATCATTTAAGAGCAGTGTTGCCTCCGGCGTACGGCGTGATGGTAATTAATACTTTGTGGAGTTATTCCTGTTGCACGTCAGACAGTGAGGAGTCATTACCGGAGACGAGCTCATGCATTTATTAGGTTTAGTCATTCCTTTGAGAGCAGAATGATATCTGATGGATTACTCACATCATTTTAATGGCTGCTCGCTGCAATAACATTTCATCTCTGTTTTTATGGATTCTAGTGCTCCAGAAATCACTCGCGTCATTGTCCAATCATAGGCTGAGGCTTTTATATAGTTATTATTTTATTTTTTATTTATGCTTTTATCTGCTTTTACTTTGTAGCACTTTGAGATTTGATCCAAATGTAAAGTGCATTATAAATTAAATGTATTATTATTATTATTATTAACTCACACTGACGCTTTGAATCTGACGTCACGGTAGCAATAAAGCCACGGAATGAGTCACTGATTCCACACATTTATTAGGTTTACTACTAATAACTCAAATCAGAACAATCAGGATCAGAAAACGGGTTATTACCACCAAAGTCACACTAAGAAGGAATTTGACCTGCTATCCTGGTGCAAAGCACGGATGCTCAAAAATCTAACCATAAATGAAAAAAGTATATATATATATATATATATATATATATATATAAATATATAATATAGATTACAGGTAAAATTCCAGATATATCAGCATAATTCATTTGTATCTCTCCCTCTGCATCAGCAGTGTTTCACTGAATCCTTTCCAGTGAAAAGTCTTTATTGACAGGCATCAAGAAAAAGCCAGAAAACGATATTTTCAAAGTTACAACTAAAATCCTTTTGTTTTTTTTTAGCAATATCAAGAAAGAGGAACTTAAAATGACTCGGTAAACGGACGGGCTTGTTAATCTCTTACGGCACGATAAAACGGTAAAAGGAGACTGTTGCGCCTCGTAACTGTACCTGCAGCCAGGAGCAGCTGCGCCTCAGGGGCATTAACCACCTCCGGGTGCACTTAATAGTAAATGTAAGCAACTTAATGTTCTTTTTGTTGTTCTTAACGCAACAACCCTGAAACACGTGTAACAGCTGGAGGGCGTGAACTAAAATGAGGCATGTTACTTACTAATACGCTATTTATTTAGCTTTTTTTTTTACATTTTTTCCTCATCCGTAGCATCTCTTGTAAAAGTTAGCCTAAAGTTTATCAGAGTGACTGGATGAACGTTAATATAAACAGCAGACGAGCAAGGAGGAGAGCTGGCACCTTTGATTTGACGTACCAGCAACCGCAGTGCATTCTGGGATTTGTAGTGTCTGCGGTGTTTGTGCCGTAGACCAGCAGGCCAGTTATTATAAAAATGAGATATTGTCTCGCGGGTCAGATGTGTCCCACAATCCTTCAGTTCGACACGTCTGCTTCACACTGTTATCATGATGACATCACTACCAGCAGCAACAATTTCTCTGGGGGCACTGCACACTTTTATTATTTCACACTTGGGATGTATGTCCGGATCAGAACCTCTGTATGATAACTGATGATACTGACTCCGGATGACGGCTGTAAACGTCACATCTCTACTGTCTCTATATTATTCTGCTCTCATTTCTCGACTCTCTGTCTTCGACTCTTCTTCTTAGTTTCCCGTCTTTGCTGCTGTAACACCAACATTTCCCCGCTGGGAGACGAATAAAGGCCGATCTTATCTCCTCTGACTTAGAAGTAACCAGGAACCAGAACCAGGGAGTTCTGAGAGGACCGTCTGTGCTCTTCACTTCTCAGACCCGGAACATCTTAAATTATTCATGCATTCTATGTTCTAACGAATTATGTGCACTTGTCAGAGTGAAACTTTATTTTTAAAAAAAGGAATAGAAGTATGATAACAAGCTCAAATATGACATTGATCACAGAGCTTTGGACCTGAACTTTTTATTCTAAATGGTAACTATTCTTATTAGTATTTATTTACCTGTGTGGAAGGCGGTCTATCTATTAACACAGCTGCTAACTGCTTTAGCATATGTTATGTCTAGAAACTCCCTGATCTCATTCTGAAAGTTAAGATTTCTTTATTTTCTTAACTCTGGCTACAAACTAGAGGATTTTCGATGGGAGACAACAGACATGAGGACGGCTTCAACCATTTTTTAACATCATAATCTTTTGAGCAGGCGAGCATTATGTATGTGCGTTTTATGCATTTGAATGCTTACACTAATTAGCCATAACATTATGACCCCTGAAAGTGATTATCTTGTTCCCATCGGCACCTGTTGGAGAGGGATATATGAACCGGCAAGTGAAGAAAAAACCATTCGATGGCCTCTTTAGACTCTTTAACCTGCTGCTAACGGTAGTTTGAAGCTCCTCCGACAGACACTAAACTCTCCATTTACATCATATACATTCCACAACTTCTCCCGATGTTACGCCCCAGGACTTACGAGCAGGATCATTCAATCCCTCCCTCCCTCCATCTGTTTCCACCCACCATCCCTCCATCCTTCCCTCTGCCAGCTCATTTACAGAGAAGAATTACAGACACCACCCACCGACACGCAACCTGGCACCCATAACGTCACGGGGAGCGCACACACAGAAACAGACACACTCATTTGTTGATACAAAACACACACACTCTCACTTGTGCTTGTACCAAAAAGGCATTCTAGGTTTCTGATTGTGTGTACACAAAAATAAAGTTTCATCTACCTAAATCATACAGGGATATATTTGTACTAAGTAAATCCCTGTGGAACGCCGTAGGTTTTTTCTTTTTTTTCTTTTAAAGACTCCCCATCAATCAATAAGCCTTTCCACTTTCATGTTGCTTGTTACAAACGGACTCTTCCTCCTCTCAGTCGTGTTTGTGTTTATTGTGAGGAGAATAACATTTAGCTATTTCCTATTTCTATGTCTTTTACTTTGAAGGTTAGGTGGAGTTTTTCCGTGGTTTGTGTTTTCCTGCTTCCTGTTTTATTTTGAAAGTCAATTCCTTTACATTGTCCCGTTAATTCCCTTCTTGTTGGGGGGCTGTAGATCCGGAGGTGGACCGGTTGTCCACCCATCAGAAGGTCAGTGTCTCGGACCTGTGATGAACTTGTCTCACCCACTGTCAGCTGGGATAGGCTCCAGCCCCCTCCCAGTGAGCCTGAACAATAATAAATGATTGAATGGACGTTAATCGTCACATTATAATCGCCCCCTTTTCTCTCTGCCTCA
>VRLP01002818.1:0-77641 GCA_009660295.1 Lophius piscatorius
TTAGGTAGGGGGGTGCGTTACCATGGATGCACTGGTGAGTGAGGAGAGAGATCTTATAATCAATCCTGGCGGAGATGGGAAGCCAATGAAGGGAATGAAGAACGGGGGTGATATGTTCGTGTTTACGAACTCTCATAAGGATAACAGTCTGTAATACCTGAATGAAGACTTAAACGGGCTGTAAAATGTTCCATTCTCTCTGGTTGATTCATGATTTAGGGGCATTGGTATTGAATATTGTATTATTAATGATTGTTTCCTCCTAAAAACAACATTTTCAGTTATAATTGGTCCTTTGCAGAAACCTGTATTCGTAAAATGTGTTTTTTTCTAATGCTTTATTGTCGTTGCACATATCTGCTAGTCTAGAGGTTATGCAAAGTTTGGGAACAGAAGAATGAAACCACAATCTATAATTCAACTTAAAGTAGAATGTGCATGCCGTAAAGATAGATGATAAGATAAAATTGTTACGTTTGCCCACACCTTGATAGGACATCCATTCATTCATTTTCTGTAACTGCATATCCTTTTCTTGGTCTTGGTGGATCGTACATAATGGGGCCATCTTATGACGAGACAGACAAACATTGCTGCTCGCATTCACGCCTATGGGTAGCTTAGTCACCAACTTAGCCGTAACACTTGCCTAATATTTGGGTTTGAACCCCCTTTTGCCACCATTACAACTCAGGATCCATTGAAGCATAGACACAAGACTTGTGATTTTGTGCTTTATGTGTTTGGCACGCGGACATTAGCAGCAGTTCCTAAAAATCCTGAAAGTTTCAAGGTGGGGCCTCAGTGGAGCGGACCTGTTTCTCCAGCATATCCCACAGATGCTCTATGGGTTGGATATTTTTTGGAATCTGCTGGTCAAGTCTGCACCTTGAGCTTGTTGTTGTTAACTTCAAGCCACTCCTTAAACATTTTTACTTTGAGGCAGGGACAATTATCCTGCTGAAAGAGGCCACTGCCGTTAGGGTGTACTGTTCCCATGAAGGGGTTTACTTTGTCTGTAAAAATGTTTAGGTAGGTGATGTATCTCAAAGGGACCCCGGCTTGCCTTCTCCTAAATAGTACATACTGGACAGGGCTCAGTATGGTCACTCTGACCAGTCTGTAGCTCTATAGCCTGATCTGTTTTGGATTTGTTATGCACTTTGTGTATTCTGACACCTGTGGATCAGAACAGCATTCATCTTTCCCAGCCATGCTACAGTAGCTAAGAAAACAAAGCTAGCCTTCGCTACTCACACACACCAATGCGCTTTGGTTGCCTATACATTGTTCCTTCTTGGTTCTAAGGTTTTCACATAGAGGTATAAATGCTGTTTGTTAGAAATGATGAACGCCAGTCGTCATATTTCAGGGCAGTGAACTGGCCCTTGAGTGAGAGCAAGGGTCTGCATGAGTGTGTGGTATGCTTAACCTCCCATGCATTTCTAGGTAATGATGTTGTTTGTCTGTCCTTGGCTTTCCTAACCATTCTCCCCTCAATTATTTCTCAGAGGAAATCATTGTAAACACAGGCGGAAGGTCAGGGCCGGCCAACGCCACACAAATACTGATAAGAACGCACGTGCAGATAGAAGCTGCTCCTTCAGTAGTTAGTGTTTACGCTTCTTATTCTTCAGTTTGTTACCCATTAAGTTGTCACAAAAGTAGAGACAGTAAAACACTTTCTGAAGAGACATCTATGGCCTAGTTTGGGAAGGAAACGCACACTCTCTCCTTTTTTATTGTCGAGTCCCATAACTTGTTTTTGGAGTGAAATATTTGCTTTACATTGACAGTAACTCTGTCCTAGTTTCCCTCTCTGCCTTTGCTCTTCAGAGAGAGCACACAAAGCAACAGTTCAATACAGACCGTTTACATTTCCTCTGACTTGTTTTGCACAAACTCTTTTAATGTTCTCAAAACTAATGCGTTTTTCAATGGTGTTTTTCAAAAAAGCATGTTTATTTTTACCTGATAAATCTCTTCCTGTTGACCATTTAATGACCCAGTATTTGTCTGAAAATAAGAGTTGTTTTCCTCCACAGAGCTGCCAGAGAACTGGACTGACACACGGGAGACCATCTTAGAGGGCATGACCTTTAACCTCCGTTACCTTGGCATGACACTGGTGGACCAGCCCAAGGGAGAGGAGGTGTCGGCCGCTGCAATAAAGAGGATTGTTGCCACGGTGAGAGGTTGAGCACACAATGATGTTGGTGTCCTCAAGGGAGCAGGATTACTGCCTCTCATTCTTCATCTCATGCTTCTACAAAATCAAGTCAAAAATCTACTTTCACTAACCGCTTGTACTAATCCTGACACAGTTGAAAACATTTGATAGTCTAACATTAGTTATTACGTACAAGGTCTTAAATATGTTTGGATAGGTCTTAAATATCTTAATGTTCAGGTAACAATATTTCCACACTGTTCCTTTGAATTCCACCGCTGATCTTTGAAATAATTCAATTTACTTTGCATGCATGGAACTGGTTCCTTGATAGTCCTTTGTATCCGGCATACCATTTTTTCCGGTATGGATGTGAATTTATCATAAATATTACTCAATTTTTATTATCTTATTGAAGCTGGGAGAGACCACTTTTTTCTTTTAATTCTCTGCATGTTTACTCAATTACTTAATTGATATGAATAGCTTTTAAGTGCATATCATAGTTCAACACACTAGCATGCTGTCAAACCAACGTCTCTGGTCCCTCTGTAACAGGCTAAAGCCAGTGGGAAGAAGGCTCAGAAGGTTGCATTCAAGGTCTCCCCACAAGGAATCGTCCTGCACGACAGCGTGAGCAATAAACTCCTGGAAAATGTCTCCATATACAGGTTTGTCCAGAACAGAACAGGTGCTAAATAAAACATCTCTGTTAACTGTGCTGTTGAACTTTCAAAACCTGCTAAATAAAACTTCCCGTCCTTCCATTGCTCTGTGACTGATGTGTCATGAGCCTTTTCATGTGAACTTCATAGCAGAGGCTAACCTTTCACCTCTGGCCCACAGAATATCCTACTGCACAGTCGGCAAACTACAGGACAAAGTCTTTGCTTATATCGCTCAAAACACGCTCAGTGGGACCCTGGAATGCCACGCCTACCTCTGTTCCAAGAGGAAAGTGGTAAGTTGTTGTTTGACCAAAGTTTCCAGGTCTCTTTCAAGATTACATCTTATGCCTCATTGCCTCAAAGACTTCTTTGGTGATGGCAGTTACATCTGTTTTGTTCCCTATTAACTTTCAGTGTTTATATTAATTCGGTCAGTAAGAAAAACAAGAGGGCAAAACATTAATGCACTTACGCTTTCTCAGCTGACGCAAGTATACAGCATTGTACATAGTGTTTTTGGGTGGGTGTGTGGATGGGTGGTCTACTCCTTACATTTTCAAAACAGGCTGGTTACTTTGGTAGATTATTTATTTTGCACAAGTTTTTTTTTTTCCCCTGTTCAATTTATCTTGCTCTACTTTTGCTCTACATAATGGCCATTCACTTGATACACTTGCTGCCGGTAAATGGCAGTAATAGAGGTAGAAATGAAGTTTCTAATCCCTTACATGTTTTACAATCATGTGGCATGATGTTCAGTTACCTTTGCTCAAAAGCACCTTATAGAAATGCAGTCCTTTAAAAACATTCCAGCATCGATTTATCCATTGAGTCTAGTAACTGTACTTGAGTCAATGTATCAATTGACTCTAGAACAGTTTCTAATCCCTTAAACTGTACCAGAGTTTAATAAAGAATGCTTGGACTTCTGCCTCCTCTTGTGTTTATGTGGTTGACCGGGGTAAAGGTGGTTTTGTTGATGTTCTCTTTGGTACATTCTCGGCTAGCGTAGACAATCTATTGTTGGATGTTGAGCCTCATCACCCTGACAACTGTAGGTGGACCCCCCCCCGCATCCAACATGCCAATCTTGGTCATCTTGGTCCCGCTGTGGCATACTTGCAGATGTAGGCATACATACTCAGCATTTCTAGGTCTCTAAATATAGATATTTTTTTAAGGCCTCCAGTCATCAGGATGCTGAACAACTTGGGAGTAAATTATTTTAGGAATTATGCATAACTGATATTTTTCCAACTAACTTTTCAGAGACATCTTGTGTCACCTCCTGCTGTATGTGTAGGAGTTTGAGCACCCCCATTTAAGAAACATGATCCTCTCATCCTCGATAACCGAGTGTATTTCCCTCCCGTCGTGCAGGCTCAGGCCGTGGCTTTGACTGTAGCCCAGGCCTTCACAGTAGCGTTTGAACTGTGGCAGTTAGCGAAAGAAGGTAAAGCACCTCCTCATACTTCACACTTCAAGATCTGGAAATCATACAGAAACAGGCACAAACAAGTACGGTCTTATAGGGGGGTTACCTTATCAGCGACTTGGACTGCGTCTGTTATAGATCGGCATTGATTTTTCGAAGAATGTAGACATCTGCTGTAAGGGAGCACTAAACAACCTGATCTGCTGGCGTTATGTCTTTTCACATCTCCTCTCTTTTCTAGGGAAAGACAAAAGAGCGAAGTCTGGTTCGGCTGGAGAAGCCAGAAGTAGTTCCAATTCAGAGAGATCGAGCAGCTTGGGGAGCCTGAAAGGCACAGGTAAAACACACACACACATATACACACACTCTGTTAGGAGGCCATTTAGATATTTAGGAAATAATCCTGTGAACCGTTGTGCCAACTTTAAAATATTTTTCTCTATTAGTGGTTAAAATGTTGTTGTTGTTGTTGTTTCTGATCTACACTCTGTAAACACAGATTACTTTTGGGAGCTAAACACTAACTGGTTGTTTTTTCCTCTCCCCTTTAGTAGATGTTGCCACAGACCACCTACTTGACTTTGGGGACAGGGTGAATGTGGTCGATGAGACCAATGGGAACGTAGAGGAGATTCTGCTGGATATTCACAGGCCCTCCGAGACCAATAACAACCCTCCCTGGGTAAGATCCCTCCGGCTTTCTGCGTTGTCATATTCTGCTTGAGGTTCAGTCCTCTGTGTTTCAAATTGATTTGCTTTTTTGCAGATCCTGAGAAAACATGACAATTTTAAGAATATCACAAATTACAAGGCTTCTAAATTTGGTTTTAATGCAGTTGCAAGAAACCAAAGATTCCTTAAATAATAATAATAATAATAATAATATTCCGGCTTTTGTTACATTCTATTCGTTTGATCTGTTTATATTTGGTTTTGCACTGAAACTTTGCAAGCATATTATATTCTTAGGTGCAGAGAATTAAACAAAGATTTTTTCAACGCTTTCGTAGTTGGCGTTTGTCTTCTTTGTTGGGACAATATCACCTTTAAATATCTCGTCTCTTCCTCCTGCTGCATTCATTTTAACTCCTTCCTTGTTTTTTTTGTTTTTTTTGGCTTATTGGCCGCGATAACCTTCTGTAACTTACGTAAAGTCCCAGCTGTCCAAAACAAAAGGGCTTTCACATGACACACGAACCAAACAACGGCTCAGGTTGATCACCTCTTTCTGTCAGAAGTCTGGCTTTTTGGTCCGGTCATTAGCACAGGTGAGGTTTTGGACCTGCATTTTGGCCCTGATCAAACTGAATTGTCAGAAACAAGGAAAGTGTGAAAGCCCGATGACTTTTGGATGTAAATATATGATACTATGATAGACGCATTTATATAATTTTCACTACTCCTCTTTTCCAGGTAATAGAAGATGACTTGGATGACGCATTCTCCAGGTGAAACATCTGTCTTAATAATTCTTATTAATTTAAATGAATCTCTGTGTCTTCTCTCTGCTGCTCATTAAACTAGAAGACAACTAACCCAAATCTGCTTTCAATATACTGTAGTTCATTTGGCTTGTAGCGCCACTTAATGATGATTCCTTTGTACTGCAGCATAAATCCTCCACTCTCTGATTATCTAGAAATCCAGGTAAATAAGAGAGAATCTGTGAGAGATAAATTGTTAGCTTTAACATTCAAATCTCATCAAACTATGGTGTGTTTGTGTCTCCAGCTGTGCTATGGACATCTATGGTTCATATTCAGGTAAAGTTGAGCAACAACCTGTAGTCAACCCGTAGTATACTAGTCTTAAATACTAACCTAACCTTAATCCATTACAATCAGTCATCACCAAACCCTACACTGCTGTTGACGGTCCAGTCCTCTTGGTTCACTGGTGAGGAGAAGTTTACTGTGCTCATCATTTCTTCCCAGATGGACTCCTTCTCCTCAGAGTCCTGTTCACAAACTGTTTTATTCCAGTGAGAGTGAAAAATGTCATATTTCTCAACCATCCCATCACCACCAGAATGTGCTTTTACCTGCAAGAAGCATTTCCTTCACTGTCTGTAATAGAATGGAATGAGTCAGAACCCCAGAGGCTAGGGGCTTGGTTGTGTAATCTTTCAGTTTCTGTTGGCTGGTGTAAAAGTGGAGCAGTGGGTCCTTCTAATTGAAAGATCAAACCATTTATCCCACAGCCTGAGTGAACTCATTGTCTCAAAGTAATCCTGTTGACCTTCACCCAGCTTTGTATGTATTATTATCCCAGAGACAAAAGGCACGAGCAGACAACCTGAGGGGCCTTAATTAGAGGAGATTGAGTTTTGAGTTATACCCACACATCTGGGAACGTAAGCTGTGATGGAGGCAGCATGAAGATCCCTCATTAACGTAAACTGTAAAGGGAGGAAGTAATGAACAACAGTGATTCTGGTTAAATGTCATTAAGCCATTAAGAGGAGAGGAAGTAGATAATAGTAAGTATTACTAACATACTGGCCTTTTGTATTGTGTAGAAAGTTTGTCAGTTTACTACTTTTCATCTCATAATTTAGACAAATGTTTACTTGCTAACTGACACGCAGCTCTTACTTTGGGAAAAGAGAAAAGCATAGAAGTCTGCAGTCTCTCTGCAGAACTATTGTCTAGATTTCATTTTATATTAAAAGTGTAAATTTTTACCTTCCACCATTTAAGCTAGTTTTTACTATTTAATATATATATATATATATATTAAAATATAATCATTGCTCTTTGTTTCCTCTTGTCTCCTCAGCCTGGCAGTCTCGCGTACTAACCCCCAGGTCCTGGACATTGGGGTGACGCCCCAAGACTGGCTCATTGAACAAGACTGGGACAGCACCAATGGCAACAGTTCAAACGGTCTCAGCCCGTTCAGGGACAACATCTTCGGTATCTGACCTGCACAACTTCAGCAGAGAGACAACAGCTGAGGCGAGGAGGGCTGTCTGTATGTTTTGAGTGTGGTGACGTGAGGTAACGTCGGGTCACTCGTCTCTTTGTTGTTGCACTCTTCACTCGGACAGTTCTTCCTTTCTTTCTGGAAACAAGCCAAAGCAATAATGCCGTTCTTGTATCGCACTGCAGACAGCTTTACAAACATCATTTCACCAACATATCTCATGTCAGCATTTGTTCCCCTTTGTTTGCTTCTATGTTTCTGTTTCTGTAGTTTTGCCTTCATAATCAGTATTTTGTACATGTGTTACGTTCTAATTTATAGTTATGTATGTATTTTTTTAAACAATGAAAAAGAGAAAAGGATTTAATGTACAGAATGTACCAACAGGCCTTAATAACAGCAGGACAATCACACACTGCATCTTAAAGTTTAACACGTTGGAGGGATTCTCCCTCCAGCGCTTTGGATATACACTGAATATTGTTTTATATCTAAACTCTGGAAATCAACACAGTATTTGTATTATAAACCTCTCTGTAGCAGATGCTTGCTCAAGGCTGGCTGTGACAGGCTTTCATTTCCCACTATCAGGGTTATCGTGACAAGGTTGTATGATTCCATTTAGACTCTTTCCTGCAAATGAAATCTATTAGTATTATACAGAATTAAATATATTCATGAATAATAATTGTCATTTGCTACATTATTCCAATGCATCAACAATACATGGACTGCATTCACACCCTGGTGTTTGTAGAAGAGGAGCGGGGAACATATTGGGGTTCAGGTTCATTTATTAATTTAGTGTGTTTTTTTTTTTTAATCACTTAAACAATTCAAAGGCTTAAAAATGTAAATTTGACCATCAGATTCCATTATGACAAGCAAACTAAACTATCTGTAAAAGCTGGTTATTAACTATGTATAAAGCACCTTATCATTTAGACTGTGACCTTTCAATTCATTTCTAATTCAAAGAATTAAATAAAAAATACAATATAGTAGACATTGATATTGATTTAAATTTTGTAAATGTAAGAGGTTACTGTTTCTCGAAAAAACCTAAAGAGAAGTTTCATGGAATCTGTTCTGCAGATGGTCAAAAAACAAATGAATAAATTGCATAAGCTGCAGAGGATATCGAGGGGTGTAGTAGTTTATTCACCATTGACCGAAAGAAATGCTGACAACAAAGTTTCATAGTAGTGAAGTGAAATAGTTGACACCTATCGGTCATAACATTAACACTACATTCCAAATATATGATATATATATATGCGTGTTCGACAACTTGGCTAACTTCTTCAGCAGTTTATTATATAGTAGCTTCTCTTTGGGATCAGAACAGGCGCTAACCCTCGTGATCATGTTGTCGGTTCAACAAGTGTTCGTCCTTAGGCCAAGTTTCTGAGTTTCTAACCACTTCAGACGGGGAACACCCAACAAGACAAACTCCCTCAGATCGTTCTACTGTGTAGCATGTGATAAAATAATGAAAGATTCTAAGAAGACCTGCAGTTGTAGAGAGGCTCTGATCCGGTCCAGACCTAGACATTATTATTTTATCCATGTTAAAATCTCTCAGATCCTTATGCTGGTTCATTTTTCCTGCTTTCCAACAAATCAACTTCAGGAGAAAGTGTTGCTGTCTACTATGTACCACCCACTGACAGGTGCCATTTAAAATGAGATTATAACTGTTATTCTGATTTTGCCTGCTAGGGGTTTTAATTTTCTGGTTGATACAGTTTTAACGATCAAAGGACCTTAACTTGCAACGTTCCTGATTCTGCCCTCTTTCTCCAGAAGCTCCGTAAAATTTAATGGGTACTTGTGCAAAACACCCAGTGCTCATTTGGTTGTTTATGACTAATACACAGAAGATTGTGAAAAGAAATTTCCCAATTTTAAAGAAAAGACTGGATCCTTTGCTTTATTATTTATCCGTTTCCTCTCAAAGAATTCATCACTGCTAAATGTCCAACCACCAGCAGGGGGCAGGCTTCTACCATCCAGGCAAGTGAAGGCCATATAATTGCTACTTTTTGAATCCCTATCACTACTTGATTCTGGTCACATCTTCAGCTGCAGACCTAGACAGTAATATTTGTTCCTCTTTGCCAAATGATGATGTAACAGCATGTCTAATAAACCCGTCCGACTCCTGTTCTGCTGTCGCAAATTTAATGTGACAGCATGGATCAATAAATGCAACTTTAATAGCGCTGAGAGAAGTCATCATAAGGAGGATGAAAGACATTGCATGCTTGTGTCAGATTGATCTAAGGGGACAGGATGGCATGAGGAGAGTACACAGGGACTTCAACCTGTCTTATTGACATGCTGTGTTCAACCATTGTGTATAATCAGAACTCTGGAGGCCTGAAAGTCACACAGCCCCCCACCCACCTCCTTCTTCCTACTTCTAACAGACTCTGGCTCAGTGAAGAAGGGACTTTTTCACAATTTGTCCTGACAAGCTTACATGCATTATTTATCCATCTTTTTTCAAAGGGGGCTTCAACTCTGAGTTACAAGCGTTCACAGGGACACACAGCCAGGCATGAGTGAGGGAGGACATACAGTAGGCACACACAAACACTCAACTGTTGAAGCCGAGGGTCAAAGTGAAGTTTGGACATTCAGGGAAATGGTTCAGGATGGATAAAAGTAACAGACTTGATGATGATGATGTTGATCTATTATAGTTGTTTTTGGAGTTGCTATAGTTTTATTGACACAAAGTGAATTCAAACGCAACATTAATGAGAACCTGTGATCAAGAAGCACATTATTTTATCTGATAGGTTTACTGGTATATATAGTTAATAAAGACTGTCTTATCTATAATTCTGAATGCATTTCCTGCCTGTTTATAATGAGAACAACAACAGTCTTATACATTCTGAGGCACATTGGAAGGAAAGCAAAACATGTAGCTATAGAAATATAGATATTATAAATACATATTTTTTATATGTATTGTGTGTGTGTGTGTATATATATTTATATTGTGTGTGTGTGTATATATAGATAGACATATATATATCTCTATATATAGAGATATATATCAAAAACTGAAAAACACGCCTACATCTATGAAAGGAATTGACGATCTCAGAGTTATCCAGTTTTGATGGATTAGAGAGAGTTGCCCTCACACAAACGACTTCACAGGTGGTGTGGTGAGGGTTATTTAATAGAGTAAAGCACTGTAGTGAAACTGACTCAGGATGAAATAAACATTCAAGTAAACAAATCCACAGTTTTACTCTCATAGATAAATCTACGGCGTCTGTAATTGATGTGATACCTAAATCGTATCCAATGCATTCTTTGCATACTGTGACCTGCCAGCTTTAGGCAATGGAGCACTAAGATGGAAAAATAAGTGACATTAATTCAAATTTTTCTCCAATCTAGATATTGATATTCAGCAGTGGGTGCAGAGGGAGAGAGATGCAGAGATCAAGGAGATATAAAGGTTCTGAGAGGAAATAGAGTTGACTTTAAAGCCCTATTGATTCAGAGGCAACATTGTTTGTCTCTGTATGTGTTATGAACGTATCTGCATGTCCTTACCTTTTTTTTAGACGTCCATCTCACATCATCCTTCTGACAACCTACTGAGTCATCGTCTGTCGCCTTTGTTTACTGTATTTTATCCAACACAGCACCATTAGACTGCGTCTGCATGTGGGTCTAAATGTGTAGAAGTATGCCAAAATGAATTATCCGTACTTGAGGATTTTCCTTTATTAGTACCATGGGTGCCCAAAGACCTACTGAGAAAATGCTAGCCAGTATTGTCCCAGTATTGTACCAAAGAAAAGCTACTGCAGCACAAATTGCTGAAAAAGGTTGTGCGGGTTCTGATAGAAAGGTGTCGGAACACACAGAGCAGATATAGCAACAAAAAGCAGAGTTTTTCATGGAATTGTTGTATATCTGGTCGTTTTCCTGCGATATGCTAAGTCTTTGCAAGGCTGACCGGCTGTTTGAGATCCTATGGCTGTGCCCTGCTAATAGTTCCTAGTTCTCAGCTTGAATTCAACGGAGACTGGGCCGAGCCCCTCACCTGTCGAACTCTCTTCTTGAGAATCTCAACCATGTAAACTAAGTGACTTCCTTTAAACCTCGTCTTAAAAATCATTTTGATTGTGTGACTTTTTGTTAGCCAAGGGCACTGCTTTTTTTTTTTTACTGTAAATTATTTTTTATCTTTTAATTATAATATTTATATCATATCTATAAGATTAATTTTCTCGTTCTTCCTACTTGTCACTTTAGCAGATATTTTTTTTGCAGCATTGCAAGCTTTCTCGGCGGTAGGGAACGATATCACATACTGTAGAAAAGTTATCGCGATGGTGCAGATCAATCACGACAGATCAAACAAGATAGCGGATGTATAACACTGAAGACGATGAAACAGAAATGAAACATTTGCAAGCAACTCCAGCGAGTTTGCTTTACCCCATTATTTCCTACATTCCATTTATATTCATGTGACGTGAGGTTCGGCTCAAGATTGCACAAATATAGCGAATAGAGATGTTCGAACTCTCTAGCAGCCAGGTCTAATATATGTTTTCCAATCGACACAATTCCAGGGATGCTTGGGAGTGACAATGACTGATTGTTCTGGATTGACAGGGGGTTGCTGTATTGATGCACAGCACCTGCGGTTCTGGCCTCATAAATCACCCTTAAACTTGAAGGACTGGGCCCATCCATCACAGTCCATCCCTGTCATGCCTCATACTCTGGAAGCCACTCTCAGTCACCCACACACCGTCTAAACTGTCGCAGAGATAACTTAAGTGATCAGACGTATCAGACTGATGACGCTCTTTCATTAGGAACAGATCCAGGCCGTCATGAAGAACCACCTGCCCTCTGTTTGAAGGACATATTGCAGTTTGATTGTACAGTCTTGACAAAGCAATATTAACTCAAGGTCCACCTATCATCTTTTCCATCGCACACATTTCAACCAAAGCGAGGGGATGGGATTTATCTGGACCGCAAATCGAGGCATTTTAATTTTGATATTTGGATGGATTGAATGAAAATCATTTTCTTTTTCAATAAATCTGTCATTTCTAATGATTCATCATTTGTAGTTTATGCTGCAAATCCAAACCGTGCAGATGTCAAAGTGCAAAATTGGTGTGGAAATAAAAAGAAGATGACAAATGTGAGGCTGTCCATTAGAAAGACAAGTATAGTTTTAATACCTTTACTATTGCGGTTCATACTCCACTGCTTCATGAAGTCATCACAAACTGTACAGCAGACGGCCAGGCTTCACTACAGCATTCTCTTTCATGCTGGCTTGAAACTCATGATTGATGATACTAATCATGTGGTACCATCAAAAGTTATCGTCTGAGAAGCTTAAATGAACATAAAGTATTCAGGTTCCACCCTTTCACGTTAACACACTTCCAGAGCTGGTTTGAAGGCAGAGCATCATTTGGAACCACTCCCCAGACAGGTGTAGGTGTCTGGGGGTGGGGTTATCGCAACCAGACATAAATTTGTCACGACCACAGACAAAAGTCTATTCAACAATCAATTTATGCTAAACATCAAAGATAAATATTGATTCATTTATATTCAGCATTCCTTTTGTCCTTATCAGACCAAATTGTGTGGAAGGTTATAGATGGGAATAAAAAGGAGCAGCACTGCTGGAAATCCAACGCAGCCTAGCCCTCACCAATAGTCCTTACCAGGTGTCCACCTTCACCAGATGTCCCTCCTTAGACCACTTTATGAACCAGTGCACACCGGTAGCATCCGACAAGAACAGACATGGAGATGCTCCTGCTACTGACAGGCACCAGTGTAACTAGATGATCGAATTAATTCTGACTTCCCCTGTTAGTGGGTGGAATATTATGGCTGTTATGGTAGGTAGATGGGAGTCACAATAATATTTCAATTGCAAACATTTTTCAGCGTTTCCATGGTAGTTTGGATATCGTATCATGTTCTACAAGCTATTTCAGGGTCTGCCAATCATAACCAGAATAAATCACTTAAGTTATGTCATTATATCCCCAAAAAGTTTGCCGCGTCCGCCGCCGATCCGTTGTCTAAACACTATAAATCAAAAACTATTTCAAATTTTATAACCACAGAGACCTGAGGAAGAACTGGACTGATTTTGGGAAACTTGAGTTTTGTGTTTCCAACACGAAGGGGAGTTTTATCTGTAAGAGTTTTTGGGCCGTAATTTCTCTATTAGTCCGACTTAGTCTAAATTTGCTGCTATATGAATCGACATGATGAGATTTATCTAGTAAATATCACATTCTTCCCTAGTAGTTCATATTTTACTCACTAGGGGGAGTTTTTTTTTCTCGAAAAAAACATGGTCTTTCAGACATAAATCAAAAACCGTTTCATGCATCACCTTCAAATGTTATGCCCACATAGACCTTAATGTGAGGAAGGACCGGATTGATTTGGGGAAAAGTCACTTTTATATTTCTGGCACTAGGGGGAGCTTTATCTCCAAAAGTTTTCGGCCCTCATTTCTCAACCCTTCGTCCGATATGGTCCGAATTGTGTGCAAGTGAATTGACTCGAGGAGAACTATCTTTCATATGTTGTGTTGTATTATAATAGTTCCCATTCATTCATGTACTCACCAGGGTGAGCTTTTTTTTAACATACATAACTTATTTTCCATTGCCCCAATTTAGTCTAGATTTGGTGCCTGTGAATCAACCCTGGGAGATCTCTCCTTTAAGTATTGTATTTTATTCTATTAGTTCATATTTTACCCACCAGGGGGAGCTTGTTTTTTACAAAAAATATTGTGGGAAAACTTCACACTTACTTTTAAGGAGTTCAATAAGGGGGATCGCTTGTACAACGCAGGGGGTTGACGGCATATATCTGGATGTACAGTAAAGACTCAGACATAAATATGGTGCCTTGAAAATATTTTATTTCTTTTTCATGTGTATACATAATTATACATATATATTTTTCATAGAAATAGTATATATACCATGGGTGTCATCGATAGCAGAGTCATGCTAGCCCTCATGAAACAGTTTAATCCCATGAACATCGACATGTTTCAAACACAGACATGATTGTACATAAAACACTGACTCCAGTAGTCTGCTGTAAATCCATGCTTCTTGGTTATTTGCTGTGACACGATTAAGTACAAATATACATGATAGTAGATGGTCCTGTTCTTCACTATACGCAGGACCTTAAGGTGATCATCCTTACTCATCCATTCATCTACTGAACAGTCAAACCACCTTGAATGAATTACTCTCACTGCTCCACTGGTCATCCTTCGGAACATGGTGATTAGATCAACACAAGTTTGGTTTAAGGCTGAGGTTGTTGAGAAGGTCTCGCAGTTGGACAAATTGATCTTGTGTAATTAATATTTGAACCCACAAGAATTAGAGCCATTGCTCCATAAATAAAGAAAACCGCACGGGCCGCATATTGGTTCTTATTTTATAAAGGCTGCCTTTCGTCATAGCTCTGCAATGTTGCATCGAACCTTATGATATTTGTCTTCCTCATCAGAAAATAAATCAATACATTAAGACCACATTTTTTATTCAATGTGCCACAACATACCTCAGAATTTTAACTGATAAGGGTGTCAATAAAACAATAAAACTTGTTTTTAAAGTATTTTTTAGAGCTGGTTTAATCTGATACAGGACATGTTATTAAAGGATAAGGATAATTAGATGTGATAGACGAAGATGAAGAAATTGAGTAGGATACTTATACAGAGACATGACAAGGTGGCCTGGAGGAGAAAATTTCAGAATGACGGGTCAATTTTGATGTGAGCATGTGAAGAATTTTCGTTTCTTTTATGGTTTGATTCAAACTTTCCTGCATATTTTTTGAATGAGAGATGTGCTAGAAATTAACAATCTTAACAATACCTTATTTTAAGAAAAAAAAAATCTTTTGCAAATAATCTCAATACAATGAAACCCGTAAATTTGCAACACTTTAGAGAACAAAATTAAACCAAAATCAAAAAAATACAGATGTGATTGGGACTTATTTAGTGATACAAGCCTGCATGTTTATGGTATGTTTATGATTTCCATCTACATTTCCGTCTTCCTGTCATTTGCATTTAACCCTTATTTTTCAAATTGGACTGACTTTGTATCCCAGTTTTGCAAAAAACAGTAACACAGCTGTTAACGTTCAAACTTTTAATCAAGCTGGGCTGAATTTGGACTTCTGACGCCATAAATCCCACTGGTTTTAACGATACTCTCCCTCTGTGCCTGTCACTCCCAATTTTATGCCCTCTGATTCCCTGACTCCTCGCCCATTTTCCCTCTCCCAGTATCGGGCTCTAAATTCACACATGCCTCACTGGATGTTCACCTTGAGCAGCTGTTGAGTCACCTCCTGCAGCCTCAGATAGGCAGACAGGGCCGTATGAGCCAGACTTCCCTTCTGCTGCTTCCACCAGCTTGTCAATCAGGAAGGCAGCCAACTGGAGAATACACTTAGAGTATGAGGGACTGTTTAAAGGTGTGTGTGTGCCTGCTTGGATCAGGTTTTATAAAAGTCTCTGAGCACGTTCACCTCTTATCACCCACTGTAGCGGATTAATCATCCCGACAATATTAGCCCCCAATGGACCCTATTTAATACGAAAATCTGCCGTTGTCTCATTTTGACGGCATGAAGGAAGTATATCTGAGCCATGCTTGTTGATGTATGTCATATAAGTTGACATGATCATGTCGCTATATTTCATGGATAAAGCAGGGTTGCTTTCTAGCTATGTAGAAAGATCGCATTGTCACCTTGTATTTGGCCTACTGAGTCTTGAATGGTTGAAATAAACCAATCAGAGGCGTTGGCACAACATCCGACCTTTTAAAAATAAATATAGGCTTCAATATTGACCATGACACTTTTTTTTTGTTTTCTGGTAGGTTGAGAATGTTTTTTCAACGGTTATGTGATTCCGATTACGTGACTAGAATATACAGCGAACCATTGAAGGTGAAGGAATTACCTAACTACCGCCACAAATACTTTGTGTTAAAGTGATAATTGGAACCTATTTCATAGATCATTTTGAAATTACATAACCAAATAGACTTTAAGGCTAGGAATGAGTGGATTGAATTTGGGAGAGGTTGGTGGTATATTTACGACACTAGGGGGGAGGGGTGCTTTATCTCATTATTTTGGTGCTGTTGGTCCGATTTAGTACGAATTAGCTGCATATGAATAGACTTGTGGAGGTCTATCTTGTATGTATCATGCTTATCCCTAATAGTTCATAGACCATTTAGGGGTCTGGAACCAGGCCCAACTATTAGCATAAAGACCGAAAGAAATGCCGAGTTAGAAATCATGTACTGGACTTCTGTTGGTAACTATATGTAGAAATATTGACTTGAATAGTTCATGTTTTATCATCAGTGTGTCTCAAATCAATAATTGTTTTGGCATTTTTTACTAAAGCCAAGACAAAAAAATGGGTAGCTTATTTGAACGGTTTAAATGTGGAATAATGGGTTCACAGCAAGGAGGGTTCCAGGATCAAATCCACCACTGCAGCCTTTCTTTGTGGAATTTGTATTCTAATTTTAATTCCTTCTGGGTTCTCTCGGTATTCCAGCTTCCTCCGGCAGTCTTAAACATGCAACTGGTGACTCTAATTTCCCAGTGGTTGTGAATGGTTGTCTGTCTGTATATTTCAACCCTGTGACGAACTGGTGACATGTCCACTGTGAACCCTGCATCTTGTCCACAGACAGTGGATGAATGGATGAACACTTGTACGTGTTATGCTATTATTTTCCTTTGTATGCAAGGCATCTCCTCTACTGTCTCTAGGCAACCTGCCCTCCCAGTGCATGGGCAAAATGATGACCAGTGAGAGTGGGAAGAGTTCCATGTACCACACTGTACAACTTTTGGGGCTGTTCTGAGTATGTCATCCACTCACATTAAATGTTAAGTAGAACTATTGCATTCAAAGTGACGGGACTGGGCATGACAGTATTTGATTTGAGATACAGCAAAAGCGATAAAGCTATCGTCAATCTCACGTGGAAGTGAACAAATATGATACATAATGTTATGCACTATACCACTAAAGAGCACACAGAGTTATAGCAGGTCAGTCAGAACCACCTTATCTTACTCACTTTTGAAAACTGCACCTAATGGCTTTACTCTGAGTAGGAGTGAAAGAGCGGCTGTCAGAGAGAGGGGGAGATATGATATCATTTAAATATAGAGACAAAGGTGCAGATTGTCTCTCATGGTACACATTGACAGGGCTGCACCTTGGTTTCCGACGCTACGAAAACTACGTGACAAGCAAATCTGAAGGTGCATAGGTGTGACTTCAGGAAATAATTTCAGCTAATATGGTGAATAATTGTGTTGAAGAATGGAATGGAGAAAATGTGTGTATTTAAATAGAGTATTCATGCCAACATCTGCTTAATGATAACCGCTTTCTCTTTACAGAGAGTCAGGATTTCTGGAAACTTGCCTTGCTTTGACTCCATCCATGCAGACAGAGCAACAATCACCACTTTGACTGCAAAAACATCATCCCTTAGACGCCAGCAGCTACAGTCCCTTTGAAAAAACATTGACCATTGAAAATCCACTGTCTCATTGGTCAGGCCCATTTGGTCACAATACACCTATTCTGACAACACCTCTTAAATCATGAGCTTGAAAACCAACAAGTCTGCTCCTTCAAGGTTCTTCTCTACGACCAGCTTAACTTATTGCTAGCACTTTGGTCACTTATCCATCCATTGCCATTCATTCTCTGAGCCTATTTCCTCTTTAGATCCATTTGTTTTACACACACTGAGAAATTCTTTTGATCATTTTCAGCTTAATCCTACATTTGAGAGGAAGGTGGAACTCCTTGTTTCCTTCCCTCTGTGAGAGATTAAAGCCTCATTCGTCTCTGACCAGGTGGTGATGTCATGGTGACCTGAAGTAAATCAGTTTGTGTCATGTTCTTTGGACATCTGTATCATTTGACTTAGACTTTTTTAAATCTTTTTTTTTTATAATTAATATAATTGGACTCACTGGGGGGAGTTTTTACAAAAAGCAAAGTTTTTTAGGACATTACTTCCTAACCATTGCTCTGATTTAGTCCAAATTTGGTGCATATACTCAAAGTGATTTAACTTTCATGGATCATTTTCAAACTTTATAATCCCACAGACCTTAGTGCGAGGAAAAACTGGATTGATTTTTGGAAAGGTCAGTTCTATTTTTCTGACACAAGGGCCGCTTTTTGAAAAGTCCAAATTTCGTGCATGATTATTTCACCCATGTTTTATTCCAATGGTTCATAGTTTACTCACTTCCGTGAGCTTTCTTTAATTTTATGTTAAAAATACTGGGGGATTGGTTGTACAATGAAGAGGGATTGGGGACTTTTTCGGGGATATACCCTTGCTCTTGATGAGGAAAGCATGGGTCTTGTTAACCAGTAGAATGTGGAAATGATGCTGCTGTTGATCGAAGAAAAAGATGGCCGAGAGGGGAAAGAGATATGGAAAGCCAGGAATGTAGTGTTGGGAGTAGGAACTTTAAATGTTTGCATAATGAGAGTGAAGGTAGAGAGCTAGCTGATATGATGGAGAGAAGGAAGGTTGATAAATTGTGTGTCAAAGAGACCAGGTGGAAAGGAAGCAAGGCTGGAAGCATCGGAGGAGGGTAAAAACTGTTTTATCATGGTGTGGATGGGAGGACAAATGGGGATCTTGAAGGAGGAATATGTAAAGAGTGTTCAGACAAACAGATGAGAATGAAGATAGATATTGGAGATGATGGTGAATATTGTCAGTGCTTATACTCCACCAGCTGGTTGTGAGTTGCAAAAGAAAGAACATTTCTGTGAGTTGGATAAGGCGATGGAGAGTATTCCCCGGGGTGAGAGAGTGATGTTTGGAAGTGCCTGTTAGTGAAGGAAACAAAGGAGATGAGGAGGCAATGGGCAAGAATGGTGTTAAGAACAAGAATGTGGAAAGACAGATGGTGGCAGTGCAATTTCCTCTAATATAGCAAACTTTTCTTCTTTTAAACATAACGTTTTCACTTTTAGTATAAAAAAACAGCTTTTTAAGATTAGTTAATGGATTTGGAAAGTCTAATGCTTAATTAGCTAGATTTTGCATCAGTAGGTGTGTTTACATGGATAGCTTAATCCCGAATAGACTCGGAAAAGACGCCTAATCGGAAAGAAAATGCTGAAATAAAAGTCCTTTTCCGAAAGATATTTCGTTCCTTTGCAAGGAGGTAGTCTAATTACTTTCGGATTGCCTTTCCGATAGCCAGTCACTGCATGTAAACACTGTTTCGGCAAACTTTCCGTTTTAGTTTTTTCAGCTCATGCATTGTAGCGCGACGCATTTTGAATATGGCGACTTCAAAAACAGTACCGGTCTACATCGGAGAGTCATTTAATCATTGCAACTTTGAAAGAGTTTAACATAGTTGCACGGTTAGATGGACGAAAAGTTCCGTACATGCCCTCTTTGCCGTAATCTTCTTCATTTTTCTCAGATGGTCAATTCATAAAATTCTAACCATAAGATTGGAGTATGGGGAGGAAGAAGTCACCTGGAGAAGATGACCTGCTTATGCAAACAGCCTACGTATTGAGCCTCCTACTAAAGCTATAAACATGCTATTTAATGAATTCTGTGCTCCTTTTTTGTTTTGGATAGACGGCAGGAAGAGACCACCCTCCAAACTAAGAATGCTGACTATCCGTCTCCCTAGCCACATGTGGAGAAATCCATACAAACCACTTATTTACCCTTTTATTTCATATCCAACAAATCATATTCTGTGCCTTTTTAAAGGAACACACCAAACAAAGCCTCACACATGCTTATTGAATAAATGCTCCTTCTCTCTTCTTTACCTTTCCTGTAAGTTCACCTTTGACATTGATTCTCTCATTTTCTTCTCCCTCTGGTTTATTTTGCTGGACAGTCCATGCTGTTTAGACTGAGATGAAAAAGGTGATAAATCACCAGGGTGGCAAAGGGGAGAGAGGAGAACTGAAGTGGAGAGTGAGAATTCAGCTAAGGGAGTCTGATAATGGATATAATGAGGAGAAATAAGGCAGTGTGTAGCTCCGGGGGGATGAGAAGCGTGGAAGAGACCGACTGACTGTGAAAGGGAGTGATATACGAGAACTGCGACAGTGGGACAGAGAGGGTCACAAATGGGAGGATGAAGGCAGATGAGCGTGTCTGGGGAGAGGAGGAAGATGGGGTCTGATAAAGAAGGTAAAAAAAGAGTGATCGATATGAGAACAGGACAATATTTAAACAAGCGAGGTGGTATTTAATAAACCAAGAAAGTGTGTGTTTGTGTGTTTGGTGCTTATTAGCACTCATTTCAACCGGTGAGGCATTCAAACATTCATTCATTATCCCTAATATGACTGCAACTCTGCTGACTACAGCTTCACAGCTTTTCCCTGCCTGATTCGTTTCCATCAAACTCAACTGCTGGACAGAAGTATTCAACACTCTGGTCTCATGCATTTTCAATAATGAGGAACGAGTACATCAAAATGGAACAGGAAGTACCGAAGAAGATAATGAGGCTTTATCTGTAGCTGGATGATGCTCCTTCATATTAAATCCTGGATGAAGAATGAACTACATGAACAAGAAGGATATGAACATGGGTGCCACTTCACAATAAGACTGCCTTTGTTAAGGGCTTATACATGTTAATGGCTAATTCAAATTATTAATACGCTACAAAGGCTTACAGAGACCTGCTGGTTGCCAAATAGTGAGCATATTTTCAAAAGTACTGTAATTACAAAAGTTATTACAAAATTAATTTTAAACCACTCATGAAGCGACTATAAAGTTATTCTTATTGTAATGTGATACCTGTAAATGCATAAGATGCAATGATCGGAACCAAACTAATAATACATTGATGTGTACTTATCAATAAGGCATCAAATAAAAATGAGTTTTCTCATTCATTGTAGGATATATTGCCCAAGTAGGTCTCTGGCTCACAAATATCTACTTTCATTATTTTTCAAAGCTCATAAATGTTCTTAAAGAGCTCAGCTATGCATTTTATAAATAAAGTATTTGCCATGGACTATTTCAGCGTGAGGATTAATAAACATTTGTTGCACCAGTGAATTTTCACTAAAGTGGGAGATGTGGAGATTTCATATGAAAACATTAAAATATAATAAAAATATGATAGTGCCCGTGTAAAAAAAAAAAAAAAAAAGATTAATGGATTCAATGAAATTTGGTTGAGGGACAGGCTTAGAGCTTAAAGGAGGATTAGTTTGTTTGTTTTGTTTTGGGTCAAATCCAGACCTGGTTGTAGGACTTTTTTTTAAATTATTGTGAAAAAGAACATATTTTTATCTTATGATTGACACCTATGCATAATAAGCAGTAGGTGTCAATCTAGAAATCAAATAAATGAATTGACAAATACTTATGGTACACGGATTGATTGAGTTAGTGAGGATACAGATCGTTTTTTACAATTTTATGTTCATTGATAATTATCAATGAAGATTATAAATAAAGATGTTAATATTATTTTATTTGTATTGGGTTTTTTGGTATTTTTCTTAAATGTAGTCCATGTTACAACAATGATTTCTGGGAGCACCCAGGCGTAGGTTTTGACAGATCTTCATCTTGATGTATAATTTTGAAATAGAAAGGGAATTAAAGTCACTATTACCAATGCATCTGCCTGGATTTATAATGGAAAGAACACTGCTTCCTTTTATGACATTGCCATACCATTATTATTTAATTGCACCTTAAATCATTTGTGAATGAATGGCTCTTATTGTTTTATTGTGATTTTTTGCATTAATTGCTTTTCAAAATGCGTGCTTAGCAAGGGGATTACATTTCAATGAATTTG
Source organism: Lophius piscatorius (assembly GCA_009660295.1). NCBI lineage: Eukaryota > Metazoa > Chordata > Actinopteri > Lophiiformes > Lophiidae > Lophius > Lophius piscatorius. Next base: position 22,166 of record VRLP01002818.1, read on the forward strand.
AATATGAATCTTGATTCATTACACCTTCTGTACTGCCGGGTTGCTCTTAAAGGTATGGATACTACATAGTTAAGGTTTGTTTGGTATACAATGACATGCAATATACCTGGATTATTTTCCAGAAGCTTTATTTCAAAAAAAATCTAGCACAATGACTGAAATGGAAGAATCTCATCTTTATGCATGTAGAATACATAACAATTGAATTTTTAATTATACTGCCTGTTTGCACAAGTTGAACTAATTAGCTGATCAAATCTGATGCGATTAATCCCTCTGATCTCTCATGGTGCAAGTTAACGATATCTCCAAAGGGAGCTGAAAAAAAATGGTTTGCATTTCGAACCAGGGTTCGACCACACAGCTGAGTGGATCACTGCTTCCACTTTCCACTGCTCTGCCATCGCTCCTAATCTCCACCCAAAACAGAGGAACCACCTCCAAGTTTTGTTCCATTAGGAATAATGCCCTGCACATTTTCATTCCCATTCCCTGCACATTCTGTTGCAGACCAGAGACAGCATATGGTGATGAATATGCAGAAATGAGCCATAAAACTCCATTTGAACCCAGATCAGTCATTTTCCAACCATCCCAGTCCATTAAAAGTTTAACGATGGGGTTTACTTCTGGATTTTGAAGATGGAAAATGAGTTGGAGTCACGATTTATATCCCTGAAATGGCGAGGTCATTAAGTATCCGGTTCAGAGAGGAGCGAGACAACCGGCTGCATCATTAAACTGATGGCACCGAGTGAGAGAGGCAGGACACAAGACACTATATTTCTGAACCCAATAACAAAAAGGATATCATGCTCAAGACTGGGATTGCGAGGGCTGGAACGATCACAATAGGAGGAGCACCGAACAGCAATGTTATTACCAGAAAGACATCGACACAAAGAGACGGGGAGAGAGACGAGCCGCTGCAAAAGTGCTTGTATAGTTCTTTCTCGACTGACGTCTGGACCCGATGGACCAGTTATACATGCTAGACAACAAACATTTCTGAAATCCCTAGTGACACAAACCTGAAGTTGAAATGAAACACACTCAGTTGTCATGTGTGACGGTCTGCTCCTGGGATGGGATTTCTCTGATGAGGATTAACCAGAAGGTATGAATCAAGCAGTTCGTATTCAAGAAGAAGAAGAAGAGACGTCTCCTCCGGTGTTCTGACCGACAGTCTCATGTCTGTGTTGGCTGCCCACTCAGAGGGAGTCCAGTTTTGATTACAATAAAAGTGAAAGAAGGCATATCCTCTTCTGGTTCCTGCCTGGCTGTTTGTGGATTCATGTTGTCTAGCACTTTGAAGAGCTGATCATGGAGTTCTCCGTGCTTCTGCTGTGGTTCCTCAGTACGATGGTGTCTGAGAATGGCTTTCTGTTTCTCTCAGGGTCTGGCAGAAACACATTTACAGTATTCATCAGGGGAACAACGGCCGCTAAAAGCTTCATTCCAACATTTTTGTATTGTGTAAAGTTGTTTGTTAAGCAGCTTTTAAGGGCTCTGTGATTTTATTATTTTTCTCTTATTCTTGTTTAATTAGTGACCAAACCCCATCTCTCATACAGTATGTGAATCTCTTGTGAAAGTTCCTTTGACCTTTCACATTTGCTCTGTCTCATGTAACTCCTTCAACGTCGGGGTGTCAATTGATATCAACTGTACTCATCAGCCACTCATATCTGTCCAATAACGAGGTGACACACCTCCATTAACAACCTTATTTTCTTCCTGCTCGTCTTTTTGAATATGATTCTCTCCATATATTTAGTTCCAACCTGTTGCCTGCACAAACGTCCTCCACCTCCTCATCTCCACCAGGTCTGTGTGGATCCATCAACTTTATCATTCGTCCATCTCAGCAGAGTCATCAGCCACCACCACCACCAGTATCCAATCTCTTGGTTACCTGCAGTTTTGCTTAATTGTCACTCTCCCCTAATTGAACTGTTTCTATACCTAATGCTTTCCATTTGAGCATTGCATAAAATGCAGTAATAGTGTTGGAAGTTCACTTTTCCAAATCTGTAGACATTCTAAAACAATGGATCCTTGGTTTCAAGCATAGGTTAAAACTTGACAACTTTCCATACATTTTGAGACTCATAGGAAATCTCAGTTTGCGCTGAAGAGGACCATAACCTCTATCGTAAGTGAAATGAGCAAACTGAGACGAACAAACAACAACAAGCTTCTCATCTCGAGTTGAGTACTATAAATGAGGCTATTTCACCAGCAGTAATTACTGCTGATAGCAGTTAAATAATAATAATTATAATAATAATAATAATAAGCTCACCTGAAACTGTTTCTCTAGCTTACCTGATGATTACAGATATTTCATTCCAAAATTTAAGGTGTATTTCTGGTGTTATTTATACAACACTTAAATGCTAGGCACATTAACATGAGCACACAGAAAAGTATGTGAGAAAACAAACAAATAAAACCATCTATATGAGCGATTAATTCTTCTTCTATCTCTAGAGTTTTTTTTCAATTAACTTATTCGTGGGATTGGTTTTGGAGTGGTCCAATTTTAAAATATAGAGGAATTAGGGAAAAAACATAAATAATGAAAAGACCATGCCTTGAGGGCAAACAAAATTCAGGAAAAAAATTATAATTTATATGAGGTATAATGATGGCCTTGGAAGATTTCCTGCTCCTCACCTGTCCTGAGGTTGGAAGAATTGGTAATTGCACAAGGATGTGAGGGCTTGTCCTAAACGTTACTGCGCAGTAGCCCCCCCTGTGGATGCTCTGGAGTACTGCACTCTGAAGAGTTTTTGGCTTTGTCCTTGTTGTTGTTGGGCTCGTTGTCTTTGATGATGTCATACTGACGGCAAAACAGGGCGATCACCCCTGGGAGACAAATAGATGTGATAATTATTTTTTTTAGAATAATACAAGCTGTTAAAATCAAATCATTTTCCCTTGATATATTTTGTTCTCCATATTCAGAGGTCATGTTGGAGCAGCAATGCTAGTAGCTAGCAATGTAGATATATGAAAAGCTATGTTGTGGTTGTGTAGGTTAGGAGATTTTTACAGTCCAGCCATTTTTAATAGAATAGTTTGAGATCCACTCAATCACTTGCTCCGTGTTACATTGATACCAATCACAAATATGTGATGTCTAGCTTAGCTTAGCATAAAGATGGAAAAACTAGTTATACCTAAGTCAAAGTAAAGAATACCTGACCACATAAATAGACTGATCTGGATTGATTGGAACCAAAATCCTGGGGAGGAGTTGAGTGGCGCATGGCAAAAGGCGACGTGTGGGTGTGTGAACACCCCAAAATAGCCATCTGAGTGTTTATACGCTGGAGTTCTCCCTGGAAAACAAGAGCCTTCCCTCCTTGTGACCAAAGATTGCAGGGGGGAAGACTCCGTCTATCTTGTGGTCTTGCGCACCGAGCACCAGCTCAGAGTGTGCGGCTGTCTTGGAATCTCTGAATATTGTCCTACAATGGGCTCAATGCCTACAATGCCTGTAGTTCTTGTGGGTGACGCCGAGGCCCATGATGGCAACAACGGAAATACCTACAAGGGTCCTGGAACCTGGAAACCTGGACTGAACGTTCTACCCGATCTTAACCCAAGTTGTTCTTTGTTGTTGGACTTCTGTGCTAGTCACGGAATAGCTAACTGGAACTAGATACCACATCCTCTATAGTGGAGGCAGAGTAGCATGTGTACTCTTCCACAGAGACATGAAAACAGTGAACAAGCAGTCAGTGACATAAACTCAATAATGGTTTATCCATGTGAAGCCTGCCTCCAGCTTCAAATATAAAAAAAATATTTTAGAGAGAGAGAGAGAGAGCTATAGAGAAGACTATAAACAAGAAGAAAGAGAATAACTCAAGGCGTTGAACATGGCCCGTGTTCATGCAGGAGGAATCTCTGCCTCAATGGGCTTAAGTCTCGCTCGTTCGGCTGATACCAGCCTCTGCGCATCTGACCGCTGAAACACCAAAGGGCAAAATAATACTGTGAGATCCCCCAGCATGCACCACAGGCCCAATTAAAATAAAAAAAAACGAAAAAATAAAAAATGAAAAAACAACACTTCACCTCATTAACTTTTCTTTTTTTTTCACCCTCTTCTTGAGACTCAGTTGCTGAATTTTTCCCTCTTCTCCTCACTCTTTAAATCCCCTTCTGTCTTTAACAGCCTCTCATGGGCCATTGGCGAGGGAGGGGATATTGTTTCTATACATTGTTTGGAGCCTATTTATATCTTGTTACATTTGGAGAAGTTAGTTAGGAAGGAATATTTATAGCTATATGCTTCTGTAATGAGGAGCTAGTGACCGGGAGTGTTTTAATATCAGAAGCAGGCATAGTTGCGAAATTTGGAAGATACCGTTGCATAGATGGAACAAGGAAGTAACAGGTGATGGAAAAGTGACAGGAAATGACCACATCCACTGTATTTGAGGCTTGGAATTTATTTATCCATAAACATGGACAAAAAAAATGTTTACAACAAGGGCTTTCTCGTAGATTTGACATTACATTAGCAAAAAGTTAAGCTCAAGATTTTATTTAATGTATATACATAAACAATAATTAATAATATAATAACAAATAAATTGCACTTGCATAGTGGCATTTGCTGTTATGTAGTAGCCTTTGCAGCTGTGTTGTGGTTTTTGCACTTACGTAGTGGCTTTTGCAGTTTTGTTGTGGCTTCTGTAGCTGTGTAGTAGCTTTTCCAGTTGTGTTGTGACTTTTCAACTTGCATAGTGGCTTTTTCTGTTACGTTGTGGCTTTTGCATTTGTATAATAGCTTTTGCACTTGTGTAGTTGCTTTTGCAGTTGTGTTTTGGTTTCTGCAGCTGTGTAGTAGATTTTGCAGCTGTGTTGTGGCGTTTTCACTCATTTAATGGGTTTTTCAGATGTGCAGTAGGTTTTGCAGTTGTGTTGTGCATTTTGTAGTTGTGTAATGGCTTTTGCATTTGTGTTGTGGCTTCTGAAGTTGTGTAGTAGCTTTCTAGTTGTATTGTGGCTTTTGCACTTGCATAGGGTTATTTGCTGTTATGTTGTGGCTTTTGCAGTTGTGTAGTAGCTTTGTACTAGTGTAGTCACTTTTGCAGTTCTCTTGTGGCTTCTGTAGTTGTTTTCGAGTTTTTGTAGCTGGGTTGTGGATTTTGAATTGTGTACTAGGTTTTGCAGTTGTATTGCGGCTCTCGCAATTGTGTAGTAGCTTTCACAGCTGTGTAGTAGCTTTTGCATTGAGTTGTGGCTTTTGCTTTTGTGTTAGCTGGGCCACTTCATAGCCCAGACGGCATGGCTCATGGGTCCATGTTGGTGTTGATTGATGGTTAATTTGAAATTGACATGTATTTTCCTCCATTGATGCTGTGTACATAAGTCTTTAGAGAAAGGGGGAGGAGCTCAGGGTAAACGCTCTACATCTTCACATTAAAACATTTCTTTCCCTTACTGTGACTCAATCAGTTATGATAAGGGTGAGTTTTCTGCATATAAACCTGGATTTGATATGATCTGATCTGACCAAAAACATCTTTTGGTTAGTATCATACCATCCAAAAAACACTGTCGGCCATTTAATACAGTCATCACAGTAAGAGGACGCCACCAGTTTGTTTCTTCTGACCTCAGCCCGAGAGCCTATTTGCTCCAAAGACAGGTCAGGTATGATGGGATAAATGTGTGTGCTAAAGAGAAATAATACCTGCCCACATGATGAGCACGACAACAATGATGATGAGCTCTCCCGCCCTCAGTTGAGCAGCTTGACCAACTTCCTCCATCGTCACCTCATCTGGAGAGACAGCCCATACAGAGAGAGAATGTGAATCTGCCATCACTCTGAACCTCTGCAGGGAAAGATAAAAGAATGAAACAAGACCAAGGGAGTGTAGAGAGACTGCTTGGTTTAAAGTCTCCACTCTGGCTGGTTTGAATAAAGCTAGAAGTCTCATGAGGCAGAAAGAGCTGGATCCCGACCCAATGGTTCACTGTGTTTCTCTCGCTGACAGGACTCCGACCGCTTCAGCATAACACCAATTACACAGAATACAGTCAGCAGTACCACCTCAAGCACTTAATCTGCAACACCAGACCTCGTGCTAACTTACATATCCCCTAATCAAAATGCTTCCCACATTGGAATCATTTCCTCGTGTATAGGATGCCTGTATGGCCGTAACATATTAATGTCACTCAGATGTTTTTTTATGGCGGAAGCCTTCAGGCACGATTAGTTGACAAGGGTTGGTCTGGAATTTACAATATAAAGTTCATTCAGCATTATTCAGTAAGCTTACTGCTAAAAGTTATGGATTGGAATCAACCAATAACATATACGCTCCTGTTATGTTCATGGTATATTCCATTCCATGTAGTAGTGATGACTCACAAAGAAAACACTGTAATTTATTCAACGGGAAAAGGATATTTTCTGGCAACATGGAATACTAAATATGGATGGCATAATCAGCATTTCATGTACAGTTATCAAAGCACTTTGATAAGTGCCTAGTGGCCTTTCTCAGAGCATGAAAGAATTTGGAGATTAAGCAATTTATAAGGCGGTACCTCCTGTGGACATAAAGACTTCTTTCTTATCATGTGAACCTGGTTGATAGTGGAGATTAAATGGATTATGACTATAAAAACTGAAATATTTGCAGAAAGAACAAAACAAAAAGAAAAAAGAAACAGCGTTACGGAGACTGTAATGAGTCACAGAGCCCAGATGAGCAGATCTAAACTTGGACATGTTGTCATGACTTTCGGCTCCCTGTGGAGAGGGTTAAGCTTTCCTTGAGTGTGTTCACCGTCCCGCTTTAATGTCTGAATGAGCTGAGGACGACGGGGTTCCTTGTTGCTATGGCGACTCTTCTGAGCTGAAGCTGAGGCCTCAGGCTGGGCAGAAAAGAGGTGGGCTCTGGTAAATGAGCAGATTACAAGTTTCTGTAGCACGGGCAGTTTTAACTTTGTCCTGATGTCAGTATTACTGTTGAACCAAAAAACACCTCTTGCTTTTCCTTAACCACTAACCATGCTGCTAAAATCCAAATTGTTTTTCTAAGATTATAATAAGTAGGTAATTATTACATGGATGTCCAAATGTTATACCCACATAGACCTTTGTGTGAGGAAGAACTGGATTACTTAGGAAAAGGTCAGTTGTATAATTCCAACACTAGGGGGAGCTTTATCTCCAAAATTGTCATAATTTTTCAACTGTTTGTCCAATTAAGTCCAAATTTGGTGCACATGAAACAAATCATGGAGCTCTATCTTGCATATATCATATATCATTTACTCTAAAAAATTTAATATTGAACTCATTAGCAGCAGATTTCTTTACAAAAAAAAAAATCCAGATTATCGGAAATAACTTCACATTTAATTTGAGGACTTCAATCGGGGGATTGCTAACTGTGGATTGATAACTGTGTTTAATCTTTCAGAAAACATGAAGCCAGAAATCCATCCAACCATTTTCTGTAACCACTGTATGATTTTCAGAGTTGCGAACCAAGGCGACAGTCAGCAAGAGCAGTTCATCACAGGGCCGACACATACAGGTATACACAAACAACTGGTGGAGGAAGATGTAGAGCCCCAGAGAGAACACAGGAAGAACATATCAAATCCACAATGAAAGGATACAAGACCAAGCGGTGGATTTGTATCCAAAACCTTCTTGCAGTGAGGAAACTGTGCTTCCCACTGCATCACCTCAAAAATATAGTAGCAGTTCAATGTTGCCTGTCCTACTCACATAAGTAGTCCAACATGCTAGCACCGTTCAAAACTTGAGTTTCATTCTGTACTCCTTTTTTTACAAAAATAGATATGTCTGCTTTTAAACTTTGTATCCATCAACGCCTGCATGCTTCCAAGCATCCTTTATGATGATATATCGGTATTTCCACAAGAGGACAATGAAGAGTCAGAATCTGACAACAACAAAAATGCCAATAATGGAGGAAGGTGTTCTAATTTATATAGAAGTAAAAAAAAGAAAGAAGAGGCAACAGTGTTCTTAAAGCATTAAATACGAATCACCCGCATCGTTTAACGCTAACAATAAATTTGCCTATTTCCAAGTTTATGTTTTAAAAAAGGCACACATTGCGGAAACATCTTAAGTATATAGATCCACAAAAATGATTGAAAACACTGTGGCATGAATTCCAGGCCACTACTTGCCGGTGCAACATTTCAAAATCAACAAAACACAATAACATCACATTACAAGCCTTTCTCAGTACGGTGAATTATAAAAACAAAGATATGTTGGTGAATGCATACTCTCTTATTAAAAAATCAAAGCAAGAGTCTAAAGCACATATAAAGCTCAATGGTTTTGTTAAAAATAATTGCAGCTTTGCAAGTTTATACAGCGATTGCAAAGGTGACATTTTCAAAAGACTAAATTCTGGAACATGCAATGTTCTTCACAACACATGACTTTTTATGGAAAAACATTATGTAAACAGCTTCTTAGAAGACTAACTAGGCCTAGACTATCATCCCTGACAGCAAAACTATATCCCTGAAAAGCCCCCAAGCAATCCCCCTGATTGAATTCCTCAATTAAATGTGAAGTTAAGTCCGGAAAAGAAGAATTTGTGAAAAAGAAAAACACACCAAAAGCTCCCCTGGTGAATAAAATATCAACTATTAGAGTAAAATGTGTTGTATACAATGTAGAGCTCTTCGAATTAATCCAAAATTCACAGAATTTGGACTAAATTGGACCGACAGTTAAGAAATACACACCTCATCTTTCCCAAAATCCGTCCAGTTCTTCCTCGCATTAAGGTCTATGGAACTTGTCAATGTTTTTTAAATTTATCGCGTGAACATACAAAGATCTGCGGAGGCGGCGGGAGTGATGAAGATTCCATACTATCACCAAATTATCGGGGATATAATAATACAGTAAATATACTCCGAAGCAAAAAACAACCACATTGTTGTAACAGTAAAAATGTGTGTAACTGATTATGCAAAGCAGACAGCAGTTACTGCATCCCGGTTGGTCATACATTTAAGGTTTGAGAGTAGGAGAGTTCTGTAATGCTTCACTCTTGTGAAAGATTGATTTAGAAATTTGTGTATTTTTCAGCTCGTTATATAATAAAATAACTAACGTTTAAACACTATACCTCACAACTGCCCAGCAAAGATTTTACTACACTATGAAAACTTTAGTGCCTTTTGGATTTGCAATATTTTGCTGTTATTTGAAATGAGTCACAGACAGGCAGCCACAGACACAGAGGTAGGGAGGTTTTCTTGAAAGGTTGTGTGTGGTGTTGCATTGCGCCTGCAGATACGTAATGGTGCAAGGTTGATTAATACGCACTTAGAAGGGGAGGAGAGCAGTAATGTCTGGGATTTAATCAGGACCGCTACTGAATGCTTTTACAAACACCAACATGCACGGGTGCACACACACACACATACACACACACATACTCACAAACACACACACACAAAGGGAACTTTTATCAAAGTGACAGCAAATAAATGGAGTCAGCCCCTCAACATCAATACAAATTGAATACCTATGTCACATGACTTCCGTTACACTTAAAACATAGGCCAGCTTTTCTGACAAATATTTCCGTCTAACACTGAGTCTAAAAGTCTTATTTTACAACTGTGAAACGTATCAGTTTCCATCGGAATAATTGAGAATAATGCTAGTCTATTTTTGGCTGAAGTCTCTCAAGATTTACTGCTGAGCCATGATTCAGTCACTTAATGGAACATTTTTTCTGCTGATGATGTTTAATTTATTAAGCAGGGATTGTTTGTTGCATTTTTTTTGCATTTCATTATGAAAATGAATCGAAAATGCTGCATTGAAGGACGTGAACAGGATCACAAAAGGTTTCTGATTTACTGAAACGTAATGTAATTTTCTCAAGTTTGTACTTAGAAATTAAAGTTTATATCGTTGATTATAATAGCTAATCATTATAAATAAAATGCTGTGAAGGAGGGTTAGTACTAAGACTGTGATCGCAGATGTGGCACTATGTTTTTCAGAAAAAATAAAAGTAAATAAAACAAACATTTTCAGCTTTCATAGTTGTTCTTGTAGTTCCACTTAAAATAAAGCATGTACTGAGTAAATGTAGCCTATTTGTTGCCATGATTAGCAGCATTACAAAGTGGCAAGGACAATCTTTCTGGAGATGGGAATCCATTTTTTAACAGAATGGTATGAATGTCAATATGAAGCTTCTTGTAAAGCATCAGAATTTACTCTTTTATTTAGCGGCACTAACATCAGACAGAAAGCAAAATACCCAAATATTTGGCACAATTCTAATGACAAAATGTTTAAATTTAACCCTCTTATGACTATAATTATATTCAGGCCGCCTGGATTTATTTTGATTTTATGGTTTTAGAATTGTCAAAAACGAGTGAGTGCTTCTGCCCTTAAGATAACTTCAACTTTCAATTTCTGGCAGTTATTCAATATTACTGTGTGTTTTTGACACACAGTTGTTCAGACAGTTTAAAGGGAAAGAAGACAGATAACGGATTTGGAACAAGAAAAACACAAAAAAGTGTCAGTCCTGACCTTTTATTTTTTCATTCTGCCTGTTTTTATAATAAATGTCCAGGCGTTTTTTATCTGGTGTGGTAGTCCCTGAAGCAGTTTCTCTATGACTCCCTCTCACTCAACTCAAAGCTGCAGGCTGATCTTCCCTCGCTCAGCATATCCTTACCGTAATGTCTAGTGTATCATGCCATACACCATCGCAAAGCTCTCATTCTCTTCTTTGGGAAACCGTTCAATTTTTTTGAATTTCGCAAACCCTTCAGGAGTAACGGTACTGAGAAGCTCATGTTACAAATTTGTAACATGCTGGTGAATCTTATCTATGATTTGACGGTCGTACTGCGGAAGTCCTTGGGGCCACCGTAATGAATAGTATATGAGCGCACAGCTATATTCCCCTGCTTTCTTGTAGTTTTTGAATTTTCTAGATATCTCAAAAGGTCTAGGAGTTACAGTAATGAGAAGTACGCATGCCAAATCCTGTCGGCGGCGATGATATGATATGAGGGTTAACAACCATCTGACATATTTCATAAAAAAACATTACTCTTTAAAATTGATGGAGCGATGGCATAATAGCCTCAAAAGGTCATGAAGGAGGACAATCATCCCAAGCAGAAGAGTTGCTCCACCGCTTAATTGCTGAAAACAAAGAAAATTAAAGGTCTGAAGTGAAAGGACCTGAAAGGATCAGTTCATGCTCAAAAAGTCCTAAAATCTGGCGGTCCTGTAGATTAAGAGTGGGCCAAAATTCCAACAAAAGGACGTCAGAAACTAACCTCCAGTTATTGGACCAATTCGGTTGCAATTATGCTGCTGAAGGAAGTTCAGGGAGCAAATACTTTTTCATGCAGGTATTGATTAAAAACCTGGATATTTAGTTTACTTTAGTTCAATTGGCCTTTTTCTAATGATACATTAATGAATAATAATTTTACAATATATGTCAGACTTGAAGACTTTTTCCACCAAACGGTCAACCGGACGGTTACGAGCTTCTACACATGGCTTTTTCCTGATACCACACTGCTCCCTAATGTACCCCTATTTTCTTCTTATCGTCTCGTTGCATAGTAGGTGATGAACATTTAGAACTCGCTGTGTCGTGGTAAAACAGCTGCTCTCGGCACTGTAACTGGGTCGGACGTAATCAAATGGGAAGTACCGCAAGCTGAACCAGATAGAAGCAGCTTCGGCATGATTCTAAATTGCACAGTTGGTTTGTGGGAGGAGCTCTCACAAAGACACAGGATGTTCTTTTCATTAAATAGTCGATACAAACATGTCCTTTGTTACGATGAGACTTGAGAGAACAGAGAACGTTACTACCTCTGCTGTGGGAATGCCTCTGATTAAAATCACCTATCGGAATCAGATGGGATTTGTCTACGGCGGCAGAATAAAAGCACAGACTCTTTGCATGCAGGGAATTTAAATTATCAGCTCTACCTGACTGGACTATGTTCGGGCATTTAACCTCCAGCGATTGTTTGATGGATAGAAAATTGTTAACTTACAAGTTACTACGCATAATGTTTGTCGATAGAGGATTTACCCAAGACCACTGTGCTCCTAACAACTCACATAGGGTATGCGTGGTCAACTGTATACTAGTAACCTAGTAACTCTCTATGTATCAAACGCCTCAATGGAGGTTAAATACGTGACTCCTCACTGGTCACTTAGAACTAATGAAGCCTCTTCAATGAAATCTGAAATGTCTTCAAGTCAAAAGAGTCCAGGTCAAATCCTTCAGATTGGAGGATAAGCCAAATTAAGAAACCAACTATGAGATGCACACCTTTACGGTCCCAACAAAGTCTGTGTGAAGAGATGTGGATAGAATATTCTCTAATCGACCATACAGATGATGTAACGAAACCTTATAGGACCCTTTTGACTGAATAAAAATTCAGATTCTGTTTACTATTCCTGGACAGATGAATAGTGAAAAAAAAGGGAATCTAGTGCAACATCATTCCTCACCTGGGTTCTTGGAGGCCATATTCTCCGACTCTTTGGGCGTTCTGAAGAGTACAGGCTCACTGGGGGTGCTACTTCCTTCCATGCTGATGCTCTGAACATGAACAATGTACTCGGTGTCATCATCCAGATCCCACAATGCACAGGAGCGTGTGGTCGTGTTCACTTCCTGGATGAACCTCAGCATGCGCACATCCTTCTTCTGCAGACAAGTGAGGAAGAGCAAAGGGCAGGAGCCTCGATGTAATATGATAGATTATTGATCCATCCATTCTCTATAACTGCTGTTCTTTTGCAGGGTAACGGGGGTCCGCAGTCTATCCCAGTTGACCCTATACGAAAGGGACAAGGGACGACCCAGAGAGACATTCAAGCTCACAATCACACACACATCCATAATTTACTGATCCCCGTAGGGAAATTCTCTCTTTTTTTGGCAGCAATTCTGCAGAGAAGTCGCAGGTCAGGGTTAAGCAGGGCATCAAGCCTCTTTCTGATATTTTAAGCACAGATTACAGGTGGTTTGATTCCAAAAGATTTTGCAGCCTTACCAGCATGCCAAGAACAGCATCTATCTACTCTGACATGAAAATAACATTTAAATATTGGCATCAGCTATCAATCCCCATATATCAATGATCAAAAGATGAGCTACTGCTTAAGCGTCCCCTGCTCCCTCAAGGCGATGTGACAGTTTACTGCTTATTAGCAAAAAGCCTCATATCTGCATGTTTCATCTAATTCACATTTCTGGTTTTTATGCCTGTTAGAGTTTTGCTGCCTGCTGGTTAGAGCTGACACATCTTCTGTGGTTAACAACTGAAACAAATCCTCCAAGGGATTTTCTTTTTGTGTAATTAAGCTCACATAGTGTTTCTCTAGCCATGTAGGAACTTCTTGAACATTATTGCTCATTCGGGAGTGCTGCCTCAGGTCATTTGGTTACTGATAGATCAAGAGTCAATCTCCTGATGGACATTTTTTATTTCTCTTACCATTCAACAAGCAATTTCCAAGCTATGTAAGCAGCAAGTAGACTAAATATACAGCCAAAGTAGAAAGCTGTTTGTTTAGGAAACAATGTAATTCATAATATATAATGTTTCCTCTCTAATCTCAATTTTGTTATACTTCATGTTATACTCGTTATTATCAGTTTTGTCATACAGGTTATACTCTCTATTATAACTTTTGTTATATGTTATAGTCTCTATTATAACTTTTGTTATACATTTTATACTCTCTATTATCACTTTTGTTATATATGTTATACTCTCTATTTTCACTTTTGTTATATATGTTATACTCTCTATTTTCACTTTTGTTATATATGTTATACTCGTTATTATCAGTTTTGTCATACAGGTTATACTCTCTATTATAACTTTTGTTATATGTTATAGTCTCTATTATAACTTTTGTTATACATTTTATACTCTCTATTATCACTTTTGTTATATATGTTATACTCTCTATTATATCACTTTTGTTATATATGTTATACTCTCTATTATCATGTTTGTTATATATGTTATACTCTCTATTTTCACTTTTGTTATATATGTTATACTCTCTATTATCACTTTTGTTATATATGTTATACTCTCTATTATAACTTTTTTTGTACATTTTATACTCTCTATTACATCACGTTATACATGTTATACTCTCTATTATATCACTTTTGTTATATATGTTATACTCTCTATTATCATGTTTGTTATATATGTTATACTCGCTATTATCACTTTTTTTATATATGTTATACTCGCTATTATCATTTTTGTTATGTATGTTATACTCTCTACTATAATGCTTGTTATATAGTTATACTCTCTATTGTCACTTTTGTTATAGATGTTATACCCTCTATTATCATGTTATTTGTACATGTTATACTCTCTATTAGCACTGTTGTTATATATGTTATAGTCTCTATGTCAAGTTTTTTATATATGTTATACTCTCTATTATCATGTTTGTTATACATGTTATACTCTCTATTATATCAATTGTTATACATGTTATACACTGTATTATCATGTTTTTATACATGTTATACTCTTTATTATCACTTTTGTTATATTTGTTATACTCTATTATCATATTATTTGTACATGTTATACTCTCTATTACCAATGTTGTTATATATGTTATACTCTATTATATCACTTGTTATATATGTTATACTCTCTATATCATGTTTGTTATATATGTTATACTCTCTATTATCATGTTTGTTATACATGTTATACTCTCTATTATATTACTTGTTATACATGTTATACTCTCTATTATATCACTTGTTATACATGTTATACTCTCTATTATATTACTTGTTATATATGTTATACTCTAATATAATGCTTGTTATACATGTTATACTCTCTATTATCATGTTTTTTATATATATGTTATACTCTCTATTATATCACTTGTTATATATGTTATACTCTCTATTGTCATGTTTGTTATATACGTTATACTCTCTATTGTCATGTTTGTAATACATGTTATACTCTCTATTATATTACTTGTTATATATGTTATACTATCTATTGTCATGTTTGTTATACATGTTATACTCTCTATTATATTACTTGTTATATATGTTATACTCTCTATTGTCATGTTTGTTATACATGTTATACTCTCTATTATCACACTTGTTATACATGAAATCAGTCTTTCCATTCAGGGTCTTTCTCAAGAATCATCAGACATGCAGACTGCAGGGGTTAAAATTGAAAAAATAATCTTCCAATTGTGGGACGATCGCTCTACCTACCGCACCACTTATGTCACTATCATTCTTTTGTCTCATTTACAATTTGGGAAAAATCATGATTGAGGAGTGCATTCAAATTTATGCAATGCAAATTTTTCTCAAGGCAAAATTACACACTAAGTCAATGCAAAGCCATTTGTAGACGCCAGTAAATGTGAGTCGCTCTGAAAGAAGTCTCGGGCTATTTGCTCAACTGAAAATTTTTCGACTCGTTTGAGAAATGTTTGTGACGCTGTGGCGCAAAACCCTGAGAGGTCTGAGAGTCTATATATCTGGACACCTGGAACGTCTTGATAATATTGTGCACCATGATACAACGATGTTCTGTTTTGTGACACACCAGTACTAATATAAAAAAATAACTGGTGTTGTTCATGTTTTCTTATAGGAAACCCCGGACGAGTCACCAGTTCACCACAGGCCCAACACAGAGAGACAAATAACCATCCATGCTCTCATTCACATTTTAATTCAGCTATATTCATGTTTTTGGACTGAGGGAGGAACCCAGTACCCAAAGGAGAGCAATGCAAACTTGGGGAGAACATACAAACTCTGCAACGACGAGGCCAGAGGTGAATTTTACCTAGACCTACTTGCTGTGATCCGCTACAAAACCATACTGCCCAAATTTGCACTTGTAAAGAAAAATATAAAACTAGACCTACGCTGTCGTCCCGGACAGCAAGGCTGTATCCTCGAAACCCCCCAAAACCCCCACTTTGTACAAAAAATCCAACTCCTAAAATTAAATGTGAAGTTTTTTCCAAATAACAGTGTTTTTAATAAACTAGGCCATATTTTACTCACAAGTAAAATATGATCTATTAGAGTACAATATGAAATATAGAAGATAGAGTTCCTCGATTCCAATCATATGTTCCAAAATTTGACTCAATTTTACCAATGGTTAAGAAGTTATGTCCAAAAAAGTGTTTTTTGTAAAACTAAACACTAAAATATGAATTATCAAAGTAAAACATGATGTATGCAAGATAGATCTCCTCATCTCGATTCATATGCAATACATTTAGACTAAATCAGCCAACCATTGACTATTATTGCCCAAAAACCTTTGGAGATATAGCTCCCCCTTAGTGTCGGCAATATACAAAGACCTTTCCCAAAATTAATTGAGTCCTTCCTCGCACTGATGTATATGTGGATATAAAATTTGAAAATGATCCATGAAATAGTTTTGAGTTATTACAGTAACATGACAAATCTGTGGTGGCGTCCGTGACAATGATGAATAAGGATAATAATGATAATTCCCCCCCCCAAACTATTTCGGGAATATAATAAAGAGACTAGAGAATAAGATTTTGAATTCAAGTTCTTTACCATTTAAGACATTTTCACTCATCTCTTTCTTTTAGCAATCAATGCATGGATTCACAGAAATGTATCCTTGGACTAGCAGGTGAACATTTAAGAAACCTTTAAAAATGTGAATGTGATCTAACCATGATTTCTACGTATACAAACCATATATATAGTAGCTCAGTGGATAGAGAGGTCGTTCCTCAGTCAGAAGATTGGGGGGTTGATCCGGTCTTCACAGTCTACATGTCATATGGTCCTTGAGAAAGACCCAGAACCCCAATATAGTCCCCAGGCCCTTCTCAGGTGTTGACCCACTGCTCCTCAGGAATGCGTCATATGCAGAGAAATAATTTCACAATGTTATACTGTGTATAAGTGTCAGTCGTTGTTAACCCAGGGCTCAACCGATCCAGTGTGGAGATCAGTTCCATGATACGCATATTGATTTGGACCGGCATGTCAAGTACACAGACTTCAGTAATAAAAGTAACTTTATTGCAATTATTATTAAGTAACACTGACTAGCACACTCTGAAAACAAATCAGGATGTGATGTCAATCTGGCTACAAAAAAACAGTATGTAGACGCATTAGGTCTACCTAGTCACGGGCCAGAGATATGACATCAGTGTCATTCTTGAGTTCTTTAATGTCTTCCATGACCTGTATGTCAGCACTGCTCAACAGAGGATTCTGCAGGTAATTATTTTGGACAACCACAATTGTTTTGCATGACTGTTAGAATGGGTTCTTCCAATCATCTGCGTGAAAACAGCTGGAAAAAAATGTCCATCATTATTTCCGTGACATTTTCAACCATAGCAGTCATTAATGATCCTATGGTCGGGATAATTATACTATCAGAGGTGAAATAAACTAGCCTTAAACCCCACTTTTTTATTCCTGAAATACTTTGCGATGAGCATCTATCGTCGTGAACATCATGATTGATTAGTGTAAAAGGCAAAAACTCCAGCATTGCTGCAGGTCTTGGAATGAAATCAAATGAAACAAGAGAGCCTAATAACTTAGAGGAGGTAATTTGCTGAACTTACAGCCGAAGAACTATAGTGACAAAGACTGATACCACAATTCTAAAAAAAAAAACTATATGTTTATGGATTCACAACTCAACCCATTCGGCTCAATTTGGCTGGTCGATCAAGGCAAGTGGCAATTATTTATGCTTCCAACGAGTCTTAATATAGCCGCGTAAAGTCTAATTCGTAGTCGTAAATCTATTAGTGTGGTATATTAATATATAACACACATGGCTCAGTATCTCGCTTCTTTCGGCTCTTTCCCTTTATTTTCCTTAAGGGGGTCGCCACAGCAGATCATCACACTCCGCATATGGATTTGGCATAGGTTTTTACGTCGGACCCCCTTACTGGCACAACCCTCCCATTTATCCGGGCTTGGGACCGGCACTAGATGTAAGCTGGTAGCACTAAGGGTTGGAGCCTTAGGGTCCATACTGCATTTCTGCCACACCAGTATGACAGGGATCCAAACCCAGAGCTGGGATTCAAACCCCAGTCTCATGGACCAAAGCCAGTGGTGTAACCCACTGAGCTATGCAGCTGCGTTCACCTGAATGCTGCTAATTAAAGACATTCAACCAAAAAACACACACAGTGAAGCCATTGATACAAATAAAAAAGTATTAAAAAAACAGCTGAATCTAAGGGAATGATTGAGATTACATGACCTTCTATTGAGGTAGTCATCAATATTGTAGACAAAGTCAGCATAGAAAGATGGAAGCTGGGTCTAGTTTAGAGTGCTTTGGATCAGAAAGGGTTTTAATCGTCAGTTAAAATTCCATGATCATTCCAGCACTACTGGTGAGCAGGTTTTGTTGTTTCAGAGCCATTCTGCCTACAGATTGTTCCCCGTCTCCCTCCAACCTCACAGTTTGGAAAACTCTACACCCCCCCCACAGTTTTTACTCTTTTATCTATATAGGTAAAGGTACCTGTTGGGTGATGGCGAATCCAATGACAGGATCCCCTTCTAGGATTTCCCACGTGACCACAGCGGAGTCGACCTCAATCTCTCTGATGGTCACATTGAGCGGAGCTGACAGCATGGTATCTGACATACAGAGATCCATCAAAGCCACAGGAAACAGATGAGAGGAGACAGGTGATGAATATTCTGCCATTACTCCATCAAAGACATACACAAGATGACCTTTCTCATCTCCAGCTCATACCACACATTTACTTAAGTCTGCTCTGAATCAAAAATGATTCTTTTGGTTGTTATTGCCTCACAATGCAGACTATGTTTCTGTCAGTGTTTTTTTGTGTTGGCTGTTGGAAGCGGAAGCACATTGCATTCCCCAAATAAGAATAAAATTCACACCCCTTATCTCGTTATTACGAGAAAAGATCTCATATTATTTTCCCATAATATAATATAATATAATATAATAACAGTGATACATTTGATTTACAGAGCAGTCTTACAAAGTATATAACTTTCGAAAAAGAAATGGCAAATTAAACAATACACAAAAATGACACAGTAAATAATGATTTAAAATAAGTTATAACTGAGTATTCATTAAAAGCCAATAATAAAAGTGAATAGATTTTTATTCACCAAGCTTCTCAACGGTTGTTCCACAGATTTGGAGCGTAGATGCTTTCGTTAACAGAACATCTAATTTAGTTCACTCACTTGTTGTTTCCACTACAAACTCGATTTACTTCTTCTTTCTACCGCACACATCTCATTAAAGTACGTCTAATGCGATTTCCTCTCGTCATGCTGCAGATTGATTTTAATGTTTGGGCAACGAAATCTCCATTCCCATCTCCAATCAAAGCAATGTTTGTTGATCAGGATTAATCAACACACATTGAATCAGTCAACTGTGATGTATCAAATTACAGTCTTACCCAGCTGTCTTCCTTGTTTACTTGGAGAGCACACAAGGGGAAAATATCACACTAAGGTGTGTGTGAGCATATGAGCCACAACCAAGTCAAGGTCTCCTAAAGTCCAGCCTCAGGGTTATATTTCCAATGAGGATGACTTGTATAAGCAACATGGGAGCCGGACCTTGATGGTGTACTAGAATACATGTGATGGTTTACCTTCATCTCCAAAAATGACCATGACAGAGATTCCTTTTTGACAACTCCTGATAACGATCACCTACTCTGTGATCCACTAACTTTCATGGTGCATCTATTTAGCCTTGTTCAGCTCGTTCTTTTGGTTTCCAGTTTCTGGTTCACTATCTCTCAATAGCGCAATAGAGGACAGAGAAATTCAACTGGTGATCATTGCAGACCATTTAACAGCTAGACGCAAATATTTCAGTAAGAAGCTACAGTGAAGACCAAAGCAGAGCAACGGTATGGTAGGAATATTGTGCAGAAGTTTACCCTAAATGACTGTAAATGTTTAACTTTGTGTCCGATGTAAACAAAAAAAAAAGAATTTGGTTTCTAACAGTTTCTCCTCCGTTATGAGGAATGAAAATGTTTTGCTGCATTTATATTTTGCCTCGAATCAATATACACAACAGAAGACAATGAGAATTTTAATCTGTACAACATAGCCATCAGTATAGCCCTTCAAGGTCCCCTAGAAGTCGATGTATAGTAACCTATAAGCAAAGTTAGTAGAAAATAAAAAATATCATAAGGCACAATTAGGTATTACGGTTAATGTTTGTGCAAAGTGCATCAGATATTGTCTGGACAAGATGGCTCACCTGCATGGCTGTAAATTCTGTGAGGTATACTCATGACAAGGTGACCTTAAAAATCACGTTTCCATGGATAAAGCAAAGCATGAAATGTGTCGAAAGTAAGGCACAACTTATTATGAATAATAGAGTATGTATGAAAACCCATTTGGGATCAACAGAAGAACTTATTATATCCTCTCGAGACATACTATTCCCTTCTCAGTCCAACAATCTGAAGATTGGGGGTTTCGAACCCAGGCCCTGACACTACCCTGAAACCTTAGCAAGAATACATTTCATGAATACATTTTCAAGAATACATACATTATGGCTAACAGATCATGTTTTAAGTTGGGTGATAAAAAGTCAAAAGTTTGTGTTCAAGGACACGGATGCTCCAGTTTTTGCAGGTATGGACCAAATCCCCTATTATATGTGGACAAACTGATTATTTAAATGTGCCAAAAGATGTAAAATAAAATAAAAAAAAGCAAATTATGAAATTCACACCTCTAACAAGCCGCAAAGGATGGGTAAACACATGGACACAGGCGGGTCTACATGGCTGGGAAGTTTTATTTCATTTTCTTTATTAGTTTAATTAACATGAACGAAACATGTAGGTGACATGCGTGACATCAATCTGCAGCTCATTTGCAATTCCTACCATAGAACATCTGGCCTACAGAGCTTCATCTTTACCATGAACTTCTATGTGTAAGGGACAAGTTAGCGTAGCATTTTACATCAATGAACGACAGTGGCATTCTAAAGAAGCAATGAGTTCCAACTGGTGTAGAATCCAAAATCACGTCTCGGGTGTTTTAGTGTCATTACTATCCATTCAGCACATCTTGCTAGAAATGTGCAGGGAACAACAAACTCCTGCAGCAGCCCTGGTTCAAGAGGTGATTCAAAATTCGAATCAAAAAGGGACCAACCTCTTCCCTCCACAAACATATCTCTGAATGCTTTGCCAACATTGAGACGATTGCCAACATGAGACAAGAACTTACAGCAGCGAAATGCCTGATGTGTTTTCTTCATAAAGGCTTTTTTAACACAGCCTTTGAAATCTACCTTTTACTTAAAGGTGCTACTGTGCTACATCATACTCTGACCTTCTGACTTATTTTACAAGTGTGTGTGATTTAATTACAGCTCTCATTCTGCCTCTCTGTTTACACACCAGGTTACCACCAGCAACTGCAGTTGGTCAATGCTTTGAAATTAGAACTCCCCGTCTCAGTGGAATATTGAATGTATTGAACACCCGGCCCCTGACTTGTTTGAAAAATCATATAATTATATTAGAGGAAGAGGAACATTCTCCGTTTCTCTGTCTGCTCAATATTAACACAGTCTCCGCAGCGCAGAAGAGAGAACTGGAGTGTTGCATCGAGATGTTTTGTATCTGAAGAGGCCCAGATATTCCAAAAGCTCCTCCTAAAGGCATTGTGTTCTGTTTGCAGATGCAAATTGGAAGGTGTGTGTTCAAGTTCCTGTGTGATCCAGTGATATGATTACCTGTGTGACAAACTGTTTCCCCACTGTTTATATTCCAGCGCAACAGGAGCAACACAATAGCAAAGAGGGATTCACAAGCATTCTTAAGCCGTCTGCTTGCAGGCTGCTAAGAGTTGGATCCACATTCAGAAAAATTCTTCTTTAAACCACATCCATCTCCAGCGTCAGAAGGCAATTATCAAGTCTGTGAAGATAAATCCCACATGATCTTATCGACAAGATTTGGGCTTTTCAAAGGTCCAACTGCCCTATCTCAGCTTATCATCTCGGACTTTATGTTAGAGATGAACTACTGCAGTTTGAAAATATGGAAGACCATGAAAGATAGATGAGGGACTATACCAGACATTCATAATATATTATGAACACATCCTTTGTTAGGGTTTATATAGGAATACTGCATTGCTGTTACTTCAGCCTAGGAGATTATGTCGGTGCCTGTCTTGTTTGTCTGTTAGCAAGAGAGATCAAAAGGTTCTTGTTTAATGAAATGAATGCAGACATCATCATAAGATCTATGTATGATCTGAATCTTAATAACATTCCAGATCCCGGATCCAGGTAACAGAATATTTAAATGTATTGTGCTTGTAGGAAATTCCCTTCCTTGAGATGTCATATAATAATGGTTCAGCTTTGCAAATACCGTCACTGAAACTGCTGATTCAGATAGGCGTCAAATATGTCATATCTTCAAAGGTTCTTGAGTGAGATCATGTAAAACCACCAAACTAAGAATGATACTAACTAAGCATTCCAACCCATAAGCCTACTTTTTGACCTTGTTTACTTTTCAAGGATATAAGGAAACTCCACTGCCATGGTTGGATGGAGTGTTTTCTATTTAAATACTGTTTTTCTGTTGCTTCAGGACATTAATGGATGTGAAAACTGGCTTGCAACAAAATGTAAAATTCATTGCCTATATATGAATATCTTGATAAATTATTTTCTTTTAAATGTTCTATAAAATTTCAGGAAATATTGAAAAATGCCCATTGAGGACCATATGATATCTAAAAAGACTTATTTTGTCCAACCAGCCATCTAGAGCCCACAAAAGATTAAATTTACCATTATATAAGACAAAAAAAAATTAGCTAAATCCAATGTGTGAAGCTGGAACTAGGCCTATCACAAATATTACATAATGTACAATTCTTTTTGCATAATCAATCATCTACATTCATCAACTGAAATGTAATTTTCCTTCACTACTTCCTTGTCTTATCCACTGGTGCTTGTTAATTATGTCATGGTGTTTTGCTCTTATTCTATGAGCACATATTGCCCCTGGATCATTTAGTCAAAGGGTCAAACACAGCACTGCCGGTGTCACATTGTGTGACAAAGGAGAGGCCAATGTCTGTTTGTCAAATTTGCCCTTAGCAATAAGTGGTCAAAACTGATGATACTAAAGATCTGAGAGTCAGATGAGAGTCATGTGACATTGCCTTTGAGTGCTTTTTTTTGTGTGAAATGTAATTATGAAGCCATTACACATTAAGAAAACTATAAAGGTGGGATATACTTAAGGAAAATAATTAAAGCACAATTACTCCTTTTTATGACAGTTACATCATCACCTAAAATGTCATGACTGAGACAGTCCTAGCTGGAGCAATTTTTGACTCAATGACTGAATCAAACTCATTTTGCATTAATTTCTAGGGAATGATTTATCGATTTAATCAACTCTTACTCGAGATTTACATTCTGGTTTTTCCCCCAATTTAGTTAAGTGATTTCTCCTTTTTTTCCCAAAACAACATCTGATCTAGATAAACTCTGCTTAGTGAGAAAAAATGAACTTGTCATGTCTGCCTAAACCTTTATATAGTGCAACTTATTGGGTCAGCCATTTTTTTTTTGCCCTGCAGATCTGATTGTTTATCTCAATGAATTAAATATTGATGCTGATGAATCTATAACAATATCTCAAGCCATGTTTTTTTTAGAAAGGTCTGCTCCTATAGTGCAGTAGATCATCGTCCCAGACAGCCGTGGCCCAAACAGCACCACACAGCAGCAGTAGCGTGTGTTTGCATGTGTGTATGAGCCTGTGCATCAACCTGTGGTCGGACTCACCGGCATTGACGGAGGACACCGAAAGGATGCCAAGCAGGAGCAGCAGCACCTCCGCCGAGAAGCCTGGTTTGGCCATCCTCCTGCTTCTTCTAGCGAGTCTTCACATCCTGCGCGGCCCATGTACAACATTCCATGTAATGGGACGGAGCCAGGATCCCGGTCGGTACCGGAGACGGGACTTATTGTGCTGACGTGGTTCACCTGAAGTTGGACGCTGCAGCTGCTGAAGTCATAGGCGGAGGAGGCAGGAGGTGGGTCTGCTCTATACGGGGCTTTTGTCAGAGACGGAGTCACATGAAGATGAAGATGACTGAGAGGCGCGCGTGCAGGGGCTTTACTACGTCGAGTTCTGCAGAATGCAACGTGTAGCCAAAACCAATGCCTCTCTCTCTCTCTCTCTCTCTCTCTCTCTCTCTCTCTCTCTCTCTCTCTCATTCCCTCTCTCACACACACACCTACACACACACAATCGAAGAAGTCCTTGCCAAGTTCATCTGCCAAAGATACACAGATCAGCCATAAATTTATAACCAATTAAATCGTAATGATTTCACCTGTCAGTGGACGGGATATATTAGGCATACATTTTTGTGTTGGAAGATGGAAAAATGGGTAAGCCTATGGTTCCGAGCATCTTTGACATGGACCAAATTGTGATGACTTAATGACTGGGTCAAATCCTCTCCAGATCAGCAGGCTAAGTTGTGTGTTACCACCTGAGATGGTTAAGTGGTCTACAGAAGGACACCCTGTAAACATGCGACAAGGTCATGAGCTCTGAAGGCTCACTGATGCATGTGGTGAGCGAAGGCTATGCCATGTTTTTCCGATCCCATAGAGGAGCTCCTGTAACACAAATTGCTGGATCTGAAAGGTGTCAGAACACAGTACATCACAGCTGTCTGTGTATTGGGCCCATGCTGACCACTGTCCCTGCCTATAATGGGAACATCAGCACCAGGAATGGAGCGATGGAAGAACGCTTATGAATCACATTTTATTTTACATCATGTGGTTTGGTTGGGTGCGTATGTATTGCTCACTTGGGTAAGATCTGGCATCAGGATGCATTATGGGAAGAGGGCAAGCTGGGGGAGACATTGTGATAATGTCCTGCCATACTTTGAGTCCTGCCATTCATGTTTATGCTACTTTGACACATACCACCTACCTAAACATTGTTGCAGACCCCCCCCTTCATGGAAAGAGCATTCCGTTTGTGTGGTAGGATAAAAAAGTTCAAGGTGTTAACTTGGTATGCCCATTCACCAGATCTTTACGCAACTATGCATCTGTGCAATGTGGTGGACAGAGAGATGATGTCATCATATTTTAAGAGGGGAGTCGAGCCTATGATGAAAACTATGACATAATTAGCACTTGTGGCTTGTTTAACAATAAGTACCCACAGTCAGCTGATTAAACAGGGCACAAAGAGGGAGAGCTGTGCATGAGAAAGCATAAACTTATTCACCTTGATTGAACTTATTCTGAACTTCGTAGTAAATCAGCAAAATGGACTGATGGCAGTGCACCTGCAACAGTGTGTGTTCACGCATTAAATAATTTCTGTTGTTCATTCAGACCATTCAGTCTGTCCTTGACTAACTCACCCAATCCAGAAACAGTCTGTAGTAGAATTGGCAAACCGGACTCCTCATCTATGTGTGAATCAACGGACCTATATCTGTTCCATAAAAGAGGAATTGTCAGCTTTGCAAGAAAAAAAGAAAATAGGTCCTGAATGTTGTTTATGTGTGTAACACAAGGGTCACACTGGTAATAGAATGACCCATGGGTGCCATATGGTTGAGAAAATGAAATACCTTTTTATACCTCAGCCCAATAGGGGTGTTTGGGTCCTATATGGTATAGTAAAAGGAGATAGAGAGAATACTTTTGTCATTAAAAAGGAAACATAGCTCCTACCTGTGCACCTTTATTAAAAATAGTATATGCCCATTGTGTCTCCTCCTGTCTGGAACAATGGCGTTCATTGTCCACATATACAGGGATCCAGGGAAAAGTGTTGAGCATAGATTACACAGATCGATACACGATTAACATTCCGACCAGAAGCCTCTTAATGTCTCTTTCATTTCAATGAGAATCGGCAGTGGTGCCCCTCGCATCTCTCCCCTCCTCTTTGCTATTCAGCTGAAGGTTATGAGAAGGATTTAACATGACAAGAGTTATCCCTCTTTCCTCTGCCACCATCATTCAGAACAGGTTTGGATGATCACTCTCCTAGTTGCATTTGGATTCAGCAGGTCCAGCAAGGAGAAATGACTTTTCATCTGTTGTTGATCTAACCTGTTGTTAACCTGTTGTTAACCTGTTGTTAACCTGTTGTTAACCTGTTGTTAACCTGTTGTTAACCTGCTGTAAGTGTATGAGGATTATAGAAGGACTGTTTTGCCACTGACATGACACCAGAAGGAGACATTGACAGGCTTGCCAGTAACTGGAGATCTGGAGTACAGATCAGCAGAACCGCCGCTTACTAGAGACAAGGAGTGGAAGTTGATTGGTCCATCCCTGACCGGAAAGCGGGTCAGGGATGAGAATACGGGACACTGTGGAGCTGAGACTCCGGTACACTGTGGACATGAGACTCTGGGACACTGTGGACATGAGACTCTGGGACACTGTGGAGCTGAGACTCCGGTACACTGTGGACATGAGACTCTGGGACACTGTGGACATGAGACTCTGGGACACTGTGGAGCTGAGACTCCGGGACACTGTGGATCTGAGACTCCGGTACACTGTGGACATGAGACAATGGGACACTTTGGAGCTGAGACTCTGGGACACTGTGGACATGAGACTCTGGGACACTGTGGACATGAGACACTGGGACACATTGGAGCTGGGACACTGTGGAGCTGAGATATTGTCAAACTAGTTTGAACATACATGTGAGAACACACAAACTCCACTGAAATGCCCCAGGACACTGGTAAATATGAATCCGGAACCTTCTTGCTGAGAGACAGATTTGCCATCCACTGCATCACCGAGCATGAAGGGAGGAAAAAAAAAATCCTAAAGACAACAAACTCAAACATATAGGTTGTAGCTCATTCTCACCTTAAAATGTAATCCCTTTAATGATGTGTACTATGCTGTCAAACAAAGCCACCCAAGAGAACAATGACAAAATTACTTGATCTGAGAAAAACATTAACCTTTAATTGGATAATGAATATATTATACTGCTTTAATGTATCCCCCTGAGAACTAATAGTGATCCTATTTTTTTTTATTACTCGATCGGTCGTTTTAGACAACATTTTCATGAGTGCTTCCTGTGCTGGAAGATAAAGGAGCTGCTGACTACGAACAGCCTGAGGAGACCTTTAATCCTTGTGAAGCTGCGGCAGAATGAACAGTTTTGCGGGTCTGCTCACACCTATCCTCCACACTGCCCCTGTAAGAGCTAATTAACCTATATCTGAGTGTGTGTGTATGTGTTTGTGTGTGTGTGTGTGTGTGTGTCTTCGGCAGAAAGATGTATATGGTTGAGTCATCCAAATGAAGACAAAAGAGGTTTGGGGGCGAAATTATCTGAGAGACTATATCAGAAATTGCACAGAAAAGGAAGCATTGAAAGCCGGGCGTTCACTGTATGATTTGAGCCCGATTCACACTTGTCAATGGGCCTAAGGAGTGCCGGGTCGTCTGACAGTGTCAATCCTTTGACATTTGCGACGCATTGTACACGAGGTCACGAGTGCCGATTAACAGCTCCTGGACCACCATGGGATGATCGAAAAGTTTTCTGGCGTGTCCGAAATTTTGGCAGGGTCTGGACTCGAGCACCACAGTTGTCACAGTGGTGCTTGCTCTAAAGTTAACACTCTATACAGTCAAACGTATATCTCGTATATCTCGTATATCCCGCTTTCCTACAATTTTCTCTGCCAAACAGACCAGCAATAACTGTCCAGGGTGTTCTAGACACCTATGAGCTGCCAACTTTAAGAAAAAAAGAAGTTTCAGCACACAGGATGGCACACAGAAGTTTCTCTCTTGTTAGCATGGTGCTAACAAACCAACTTTTTTTCTGCCTCTGAGCTTTCAAACAAAACTTTATTGACAGTTATAAATAGCGACAACAGGCTGCAGAAGCCGGATTGTGCAGTGTGAGCACTCGTGTCGTGCGGGAGGATTCTGATCGTAAAGTGCCAGTGCACCAATCGTGAGCTTCCGCAAGCGATTGATTCGTACAGTGTGAGTTGAAATTATACAGCCACGACTCTTAAGTCGCAAAGTGTAAGCCCCAGCAGCTTTAACAATTAAAAAAAGTCCAGCAGAGGGAAAGATGTTAAAAAAAAAGTGAATCGGAGGAAAAATGAAAGAACAGTGTTAAAAGTGTAAAAAATACATTATAAATGAATGAATGATGTCACTCTACTGAACCTGTTCAACCCTGCATCAGGAGATCTTTATTGTGTACATCATATTTTACTCTTATAGTTCATATTTTATTCACCGGAGGTAGCTTTTCTATGAAAACCTCTTTTTTTTTGGACAAAAAAGTCACACCACCCTAGACCTTAGTGTGAATTACAACCTTTCTCTTCAATTTGGGAAAGGCTGGTTGCATATTTCAGACATTAGGAGGAGCTTCATCTCAAAAAAATGTTCGGGCCATAATTTCTCAACTGATCTAGTCCAAATTCGGAGCATATGAATCGACTCAAAGAGATCTATCTATTTTACAAAAAAATGTGGTTTACTCTAATTGTTAATAATTTAGTCACTAGTGGGACATTCTTTTTTGACATGTGACATATCTTCACATTTAATTTGAGAACTTCAATAAGGGGGATTGCTTGTACAGCTCAAGGGATTGGGGTCTTTTGTGGGAAATGCCATTGCTGTCGGGGACGACAGTGGAGGCCAAGTTAAAGTGTGATCTGATGGAGGTCGGAAATTTTGTTAAATTTGTATCTACAAACCCTGTTTTGTCCCATGGCTCCTCCAGGGTGTCCCCAAGGGAACACACACTGATATAAAGGTTTCGGGAGAGACCATGTGACAGGAGAGGGGAGAGGTGTTTGGGAGTTTGATGTACATTTAATACATTATTGTAAATGTATTTAAGTCTTTATTCTAGTCTATTCAAGTTAAATTATATTGTTACGCATATTGTTCATTTAATCATGTGATATATTGGAGAACAGAATAAAAGGATAAAGATTACCAGTCAACATTTGTCTTGGTTCATTGTCAGACTCAAAAGTTGTGATGCTGTGTCGGCTGTGCTGCTTTTTAAGTTTTTTGTTGAAGAATAAACGCTCATGGGTTGGCACACCTTACTTTATCCTCAGCGGTTTTTGCTGCATCATCCAACTGCTAAATTGTCATTCTAAACCACACACACGCACGCACACACACACAAATGCTGCTGACATCATCAGTTTGACTTACGTTCACACGAATGGCCTGTTTGTCCTCGGAGGTGGAATTCAATTTATGGCCAATCTCATGGGTTTAATGCTATTCACTTCTCTCTCTCGTTTGTCCACTATGCTTTACTGTAAGTGAGCACTGTGTAACCCGGTGCCAACATTTTCATCTTGAGAAAAGTTGAAAACTGTGCATCAGGACAGTTTTCCTTAACCAACATTGTTGTGAGTCCTTGAGAGAACTGCAAGCAATGTGATTGGTGTCAGTAATATTATGGCCTACACAGAGAATCCAATAATTGAAGTCATTGGGTAAGTATTCTGGGTATGTTTTCTGTGATTTAAAATGTAAACTGAGGGTAGAAAATTCCCCTCAAAAATTCCCAATCCCCTGCGTTGCACAAGCAATCCCACCGATTAAAATCCTCAAATCGCATTTTTCGTAGATAATGCTCCCCCGAGTAAATAAAATATGAGCGTTAAGAGTTAAATATGATGTTTGAAAGAAAATCTTTTAGAGTTAAAACTCACTCTAGTGACAGAAATAAACAACCAACCTTTACCAAAATCAACCAAGTTCTTCCTCGCAGTTTTTTTTTCATAAAAAGGCTCTCCCATGTGAGTGAAATATGAACTACTAGAGTAAAATAAAATGATAATTACAAGATAAATCTCCTCGAGTTAATTTAAATGCACAAAATGTAAACTAAATCTTACCAATGATTAGTAAATTCTGTCTGAAAAACATGCTTTTCGTAGACAAAGGTCACCCTAGTGGGTTAAATGTGAACTATACATACATCTATTTCTACTAAATTATACTGACCCAACCCAATTAATGACACTAATATTATTGCCTAATACTGACAAAAAACAAATTAAACATCAGGGAATACTTTTATGATTTTAAACATTCTTCCATAGAGGTTTTTTTATTTAAGTTTATAGGAGGGCGAGGAGGCTTCCGAGCGACTATCAACTAATCTGATTCATTCAAAATTTCAGAGTCTGCATTTATTAAAGTGGTTACTCAGTCCACGCAGACTCGACGTTATGAATGAGTAATAAAGGCAGCATGCGTCTGTCTGTTAAAATATGCCATCATTGCCAAACAGGATATGTCGCAGCAGGAACGGGGAAAGATGGCAGCAGCTTCTTGCCTGAAGTGGTCCTGGCTGAAGCTTTGGCATCAGTTGGAGGGACTGTCCTCACAAGGAGGGAACGAGAGATATATACAAAGCATGCCAAAGAAGATGGGAGATAAATGACCCCCATAATGACATCAGCATCTTTCCTCAGCATCCACGTCCTTCAATGACGCGTAAAGGTTCCCAGTGCTGAGAGTGCAAACCCCTCTGTTACCCACCAGGAAGTAGGCTGCTGGTTGAGGTGCAGAGGAGTATAAACACATGTCCATAGAGTTAAAGTCACTTTCATCCCCAAACAGTGTCAGTTGAAACCGTTACCTATCTTATATCGTAGGTAAAATTAGATATATTATTCATATCAGCCCACAGGGACTCATTGGATCTGATTAGTAACTGAAAACCAACATCGTATTATTATGGATATTTATATCTTTTACAAATGGATTGTAAAACTGGTTGCTATGAATGAGAGGAGGTAAGAAGCGATGAATATGCCCAAAGGCAGTTTTAGTTTACGTGGCTCTCTTGGGCAAACCCCCTCTCAAAAGGTTCCTAAATCTGCCCCTACACTGAGTTGAGCTTTGTTGCAGGCTACAAACATTATCATGATGAAACTGTGAAATTACATCCAATATTAGGTACGAGATGGACAGAAAATGGCAGCATTACTGCACAAATTAAGTGTGCTTGATCCTGCCGCTCCGCCTGCTCCTGGGTTTCGCTGGAGACACCTGAGGTGACATCAATTTCCTAAAGTGCTGCTCCGGCAGCATTTTTCTGTCTGATCGAGTCCGAGAGATTTATTAGCCCAGTCTTTTTTGGTCCGAACCCCCCGAAAGTCAGACACTGAGTTTTTATGTTGTGGCACAATTGTTGTTACTATGGTTACCTCTTGTCTGCTTACCCTGATTACTCACATCAGAGTAAATGACTGTGAAAGGCTGCTGTTTTGGGCTCTATTTTAACACATTAAACACAATTTATAAATAACACATTGCTAAAGTTTTTGGTAGATGTTACATCCTCAACTAAATCAAAAGCCATCATCACAATCACAACAATTTTTTTGTTGGGGGGTGTGCCCTGTGCCACACCCAGGCAAAATGCCGCCCCGGGCATCTGACCTATTGCCCATAGCTAAATCTGGCACTGGTTATTTCTTTTATTAAACTTTATCCTTCCTGATTGGAGCATTTATGAGACAATTGAGGAAATTGAACACATTTGGCGAGGGTACCCCTTTAAGACTCATATATGTGCTGGAATCGTTAAAACTTGATTTTGAACTTGATTTTTCATCATCTGAACCCAGCATTACTAACCGCTGCAAGATGTCTGCTTCTAACTTCATGGATGATGCTTACAATGCCTCGCCTAAGATACTAAAATACATTAATGTCAAAGTGTGACATGGATCGAAGTAATAGAATGGACCTAGGAACAATGGGGGACAAAATATTTAGATTTTACCCACATTGTGAAAATAATTCACTACAAGTACGAGGTACGGTTGGCTGATAGGGGCAAACATACAGCAACCTAAGAAAGCCCATGCAAATTGACAAAACACAAGCAAATAAAGAAAATATATTCATCAATTGGACAAGGCAGGAGCGCCACAACACAACGGAAGTGTTTACGCGTTTACACTTCAAATTGGTACACACGCAAATAAACATATTAAAATGCTGTTTAAAACAGTAAAACCTGTCAAGTCCAGTTAAGGAGATCCTTTCTTCTCTGAGGTGGGACCATGTTTACTCTTTGGAGTCTGTGTGCATCTTTCTCCACACATCCACCCGGCCATGAGGGTGGACCCGATGAGGGTGGACCCGCTGCCTCAGAGCATGCTGGGAAGCTGGATCAGGCTCTGCATGGTTGCGGTCTAAAAACTCATTCTCAGTACAATTAAGATCTCCACCTAAGATTAAAAAATCCTAGATAGATTGATATTAATAGGAACAACAGTAAAACCATCAAACAGAGCTCTGGCTAAAAGAAACATCCCCGCTACAATGTGCTCTACATCCAGAGGGACTGGAGTGAACGCTCTGGAGAACAGGAGACCCACTCCTCCACTGAGTGTGGTGTTGTGACTGAAAATCACTTCTCCATCCCATTCCCTTTTCCAGTCTACCTCATTGCTGACATCCCCATGTGACTCCTGAAGGAAAAGCACATCAAAGTGTTTCATTTTTCAATTTCACATACTGTTCAGACTTCCCACTCTAAAAATGTCCATACAAAGTGAGGTGTTGAAAAACAGAGAAAGACCAATCAATCAATAAATAAGGTGCAAAGTGAAAGCTTTTTAACCATTACAAATCATTTGTTTTTTTACTTTAAGAACGAGTTTCTTCAGTCTGAAGATTTCCTGTTCAGTGAGAGATGACTCTTCTTTATTTCTCATGTGGAATCTGGCAGACGAGTAAAAAACCTCCACGTCAGGAAAAAGGTGAGGGAGACAAACGAGGGGAGAGACTCTGATGAATAACTGCAGTACTGATGCTGACAGCACTCCTCAGAAACTAACCCGCTTAAATGTGTTTGTGTCACACAGGAATCTTCTCATTGCATCAACATTTTTGTTTTGTCATTGTAGACAGAAATAACCGATTCTAAAAAAATTCTTTGATCCAAAGTTTTTGATAAATGGTATTCTGCAGGCACACAAACACACCTTCACCCTCTATCTACGTCTCTCTGCTCTTCCTTCTCATAACTGGGGCACCAGGATTAGCCGACAATGAGCATCTTGAAGGAAAAGAAAAAAAACATCTGGATACAATGCATCATTGATTCCCCTGAGAACCAAATTCACATCCACAATCATCGCTTTCAGATACAGACAGCCCAGCACATTTGTTGTACCTGTCTCTTTTTTGTCCCAGGGCTACAATATTATTGCCCAAGCATTCTCATTCCAGAGGAATGGGAACACATTACCATCCTTGTTGCATTGAGCAGAGCAATTAACTCGCTTTACTTCTATAGTTTCTTGGATTGAGTCTTCACATCCAGAAAACACGCCGACGCAATAATCATAATCACCATTTCCACTCTGAGTCTCCACTCTATTATTCTTTCTACACACACTCTTTAATGATCCAGCAGCTCACCAAGCCTGGCCTTCATTAATGCTCTATAAAGGTGCAGCCAGCGGGAAACAAGCATTGATGGGCCAGTCTTAAATATTATATTGAAGTGCAGTTAGTGTGAGTTTTCTGCTCAGGAGTGCAAGCCATCATCATTATATCTCCTGGGGTTGTGTGATTTTGCAAGTAAGTCACCAATTACGGTCCAAACTCACAATTCTCACCTTTCAAACTAGAAACGTTGTATCCAAGGACACAGAGGTTCTCCCTACTGGAAAAAACTATTTCTGCCGATATGAAAGAAAATTGAATAAGAATTGGAACTACGCCTGATTACGAGAAAAAAAGTTCATATATGCCTGAAAAGGACTGAGAGAAACCAGTTACACACCTTTAGGGCACCTACATATAATATAATATATATACTTATTTATATACACTATTCAAAAAAATTCAAGGGAACACATAATCATCTCAGTTTAACTCCAACTTTTCAGTCAGGAAGCAAGAATGATTGGGAATCAATTTCGCCTGCTATCGTGCAAATGGGACAGACAACAGGTGGAAAGAAGCGGCAATGAGCGAGACAACCCCTATTGAATAATGGTTTTGCTTTTTTTTGTTTCTGTGCTCACATCTCAATTTGCATTTGCCAGAGAACACCAGAATTGGAAGATACGCCATTGGCGCCCTGTTGTCTTCACAGATGAGAGCATGTTCACACTGAGCACATGTGGTAGACGTGAGAGACTCTGGAGATGCTGTGGAGAACGTTCTGCTACATGCAACATCCTCCGGAGGGCCGCACAGACCTTCACGTTGTAGCCAGGGGTACCCCGACTGCTGTTAGGTACCGTGATGAGATCTTCAGACCCATTATCAGACCGTACGCTGGTGCAGTGGGCCCTGGGTTCCTTCTGGTACATGACAAAGCCCAGCCTCATGTGGCTGGAGAGGCTCAGTGGTTCCTGGATGATGAAGGCATTGATGCTATTGACTGGCCCGCCTGTTCCCCAGACCTGAATCCAATCGGGCACCTCTGGGAAATCATGTAGTTGCATCCACCGCCGCCACGTCACACCACAGACTTTCTTAGAGCTGACTAATGCCCTGATCCAGGTCTGGGGGGAGATTCCCGTGTAGACAATCTGTTGTCTCATCAGGTTCATGCCCAGACGTTGTAGGGAGTGCATATAGGCAGTTGGAGGCCATAAACACTACTTAGCCACATTACGAGTTGTCTTGAGGAAATTTAAAAAATTTGGATCTGCCTGGGATCTAATTTTTCCACTTTGATTTTCAGCATGATTCTGAATCCAGTCCTTAATGGATTAATGATTTTGGTTTCCATGGATATTTCCTAAGTTATTTTGTTCTCAATAAATTAAACTATGTAATCAATAAAGAGTAATATTACATTCTTCCATATCTGGGATGTGTGATTTAAGCTTTCCCCTTTATTTTTTTGTAGTAGTATATATATATGAATCAATGGTTACCGCTCCTGATGAGCATGTGGCGCCTTGCACGGCAGCCTCTATCATCAATCAATGAATATTTGCGTGAATGGGTGAATGATGGCTCACACTGGAAATTGCTTTGAGTGGTGGAGCAGACTAGAAAAGCGCTGTATAAGTACAATCAGGTGTCTCATTTGTGATAAGTGGGCATGAAACTTGGACAAGGAAGTACAAGAAATAAATTATAATGTGTCTTTGGTCTACAAGTTATTTTGAAGAAGAATCATAAAACATTTATGGTTATTGGCTTTATTACACCCAGTTTCATCAATCATAACAGCTGAAAACATCTCTAATTGTATGCATAGTTTGGATTGTAGCCATTGCAGAGAAAGAGTCGGCTTTAAATTTTCATAGAAAACCAAATGTGATATTTTTATTCGAGAGACACAATTTCAAACTATTAGTTCTGGACGTTTATTTGTGCTGCAGAGTAGCAATGCAAGTACGACAAGTGAAAATTCCACCAGAGAACTTGCACTAAGCTGCAGCGTCAGCATCCGTCCATCCTGCTAGGATGTCCTTGAGTGAGACATGGCTGTCTTGTAATGGAACTAGTGCACCAAAATCAAGGTAAAAGGAGGGAAATAGAAAGATAATTGTCCTCCAGGATTTAATAAAGCATTGCGTTACATTGAAATAATATTGGGACCCTGGATTCAGCCTGAGACGGTGCTAGAATCATCCCCAGGAGAAAGGTGGGTTGGACTCCATGCTCATGATTAGTCTGGTGCTGTCAAAAGATGGTGGAAAGCACAGAGGTGAACATTTGAAACAAATGGTCAGGGTGTATAGCTTCCCGGGCGACACCTTCAGTGCCCGAATATCAATATTAGTTATAGTTATGGCTCACTCGGTGAGACTGTGTTCACACTACCAGGCTAAAGTGATTTAAATCCAATTTTTCTGCCTGTACCCTTTAATGTCCCAACCAAGGAAAAATGATTTCTTTGTACAATTTATTTCTTGAGGGACCCTTGTTAATTCAACATCTTAAGGTACTCTAAAGTTACCATAAAATGGCAAATTTCACTCAAACATGTTTTTTAACTGTCCAAAAAGAAATTTGACTTATAAAATTATTTAATGATGAAATGTTATAATTCATGGAAAATAGTCAATTTTAATTAAATAACTTCAACTGTTTTGGTCAAGTTTGTTTTTAGAAAGAAAAAAATTCCCCCTCACTAGACTTTTTTTGATTTGATCAATTTATAAAATTTTTGCTAAGTAAGTCCTCAAATGCTTAATTTGCCTAAAACAAGTCCTATTTGTCGAATAGGAGTTTCTCAATGACCATGATTAATGCCTCCTCCTCGGAGGTCCCTTTGACCCCTGGCGTCCCCCAGGTTATTTAACTTGGCCACTTACTCTTTAACTCTCACATGCTGCCGGTGAGTCACATTATGGAAGTTGCATTATTGGAAGCGGTGACATCACCGTGTGGTGAAAGTGTTTGAACCGGATAATGGCCTTTGTAAGTTCATCTAAACATCATCTTTTCACCTGGGCAAAACGATTACATCATTATTAAGATTAAATGTTCATTATACTTTGTCATGTGCAGAAATGGAAAAAGGGCTGGTAGTCGGAGGTGGAGCCGGGGGATCAGAGATGCGGTTATAGAAGGACCAAGTGTGGGAGGAGAGTCGAATGCTTTCTGAGTTTTTGAGAGATAGACTGAGAAAGTTTGTGGGATTTTATCGTATAGTTAGAGGCTAATAGATTTAGATCTAGATTTAGGGAATCTTGATGAAGTTATTTTTGAATCAAGCAATCTAATTGAATCTGGTCACAATAATGTCTATCTTGGCTCCTGTTGTGGTTTGGCAGAGGTTTTATGCTCTCTGAGCAACCTTTCAATTTCTTTTAGTCTATGTGCTTAAAATTTCAATAAATAAAAATGTTTTAGTTCAACGTCACGGCAGGTTTAATAAAATGTAAGACATCGGTATGACTATGACTGCAGCACAATAGTCATTGTAAAAATACAACCATAAAGAAATGCTGTTGGTATTTATTTGTGCACAAGCGTATATAAATACACCTATTTACCCCTATTTTGTATGTGGTTTATTACATTGCGGTGCTGAAACCGTATCACTAAAGCAGATGAGGGACACCTGTGTGAGGTTGTAATTTATGAGAGAGGCAGACAGAGCAGAAAAAAAGAAGAAGCGTGAGAGCAAAGCGAACAGAGGGGTAACAGTGAATGTATGGATGCCCAGTTAAAACCCTCCTGGAGGGACTTCGATCACAATTTTGCAGCCAAGCTATGGCTGAACTTTAATGGAAGAACAAGATATCAAAACAACTGTAAGTCCAGTTCACACTGCGTGTAGTGGACCCTGATGAATGTCCAGAGGTAGGGGTCAGCGATTATGTCATAATCCTCTTCTCTCTGATTTCGTACGCCATTTGGTGAATAGATCAAAAAGGCGGCATCTCTGAGACTCCATCTGGATCCATTAATTATTCACAGCACTGGCTTTGTGAGCAGCAGCAGGACTTTGCATGGTTGTGTCACAAGTCACCTGCATGACACACTCGCACGCACACAGACTCCTTCCTCTCCATGCATCTTTTTAAACTCTCCTCACATGTCATTTTAAGTAAGGCAAACAAGTAGTAACTATTTCCTGTGCTACAATATCAGTTGTTCGCAATGTTAACCAACAGGGTGCGATGTTAGAAAAAACATTCAGTCAGTCCTCACGTGTGGATCAGCATCTGATACACTAATAGATTATATGCATTCCGAGGATTCAAGATAGATAGATAGATAGATAGATAGATAGATAGATAGATAGATAGATAGATAGATAGATAGATAGATAGATAGATAGATAGATAGATAGATAGATAGATAGAATCTCCCTGTAAATTATATGAAATATACTTAAGGCTTTAATTCGGAAAAACAAAGGTGATGTAAATTATGTGTAAAAAGACTGAAAATAATTCAAGTGCCTATAATCAGCATACAAACTGAAAAGCGGCATGAAAAAATTAGACATATATATATATATATATAAATGTGTAAAATAATTTCATGAAATTATATTCATTTCCTTTGGGCTATAGTTAAAAATCCATTTGAACCAAAGCTGTATTTATCATTAATTAAGAGCAAACGCATAAATGAATTCCTCCATAGAATTCCTTGGAAAATATCCCTGCCCATACAGGTTGAATTGGCTTTTACTTCAACAAACTTCCAGCGAGTGAAAGGTGACACTTTTTCGGATCATAGCCCACATCCAGTTCAACAGAGGGTGCACACATAGCAACTTTTACCAAAAAATCATGGAGTACCTTGTGAAGAGCCAAGGCAACAACACTAACAACCATCAAAAGCAATGAATAATCAGATATACAGATATTTTAAGATTCTTAAAAATTACATTAACCAAAGTCTGTCCTCATTTCTTTCCTTAAAGAAATGGTCCAATAACAGGGTCGTAGAGGAAACCTGTGTGTTTCAGTTCCATTTAAGGTTCCCTTTACATTGGTATGTCCAGTCCAATTACTCCCAAAAGTTTTAATTCGTTGAAAATGTCCGCTCAGAGGAGCAGTGGATATACTTCCTCATGCATTATACTTAGGTAGGACGAGTCCACCTCTACTCTGGTCTTGTATATTGTGATTCTATACCTGTATCCGCTGTTACCTTTTCTTTATATTTGCATGCATGTTATGCCTTTATTTTTATGTACATGTCTATTTTCTATTTCTTAATTTTCTGTTATATGTATGTATGTATTTATATATATACATATATATATATAATAAAGTTCCTCTCAATTACTATTTTTATTACATTATAATTGTTTTATTCGGCCAATGTCAGGGCTAGCAGAGAAGGCCTTGCTGGCCACTGCTTATAATACATCCTTGAATCACATTGTCCCTATTACATTGTAATCAAATCCCCAATCAACGCATATACTGTGTGTACTTTAATTTTCACTTATGATCCCGGTTGCAGGTTGATGAAACAACACCACAGATCATGAGACTTGGAGGCCCTACACATCCTCCATCTCTCTCCTGCTGAGGCTAATGACTAGCAGCAGACTTTTGATAAAGTTACTTTCTGAGCTGCTCCTTATTAACTGAACTCACTAATGAGTGTGGGTGTGTGAGCATTGGGTAAGTATTTATAGTTTTCACTCTACTACTAGACCTACCCTGTCGTCCCTGACAGAATGATATATCCCTGTAAAGTCCCCAATCCCCTTTATTGTACAACCAATCCCCCCTGATTGAACCCGTTCCAATAAAAAATTAAGTTATTTCCACATTAACAACAATCAGTAATCATATGCACAAAAATTGGAACAATGTATGACAATGTATGGCCCAAAAACTTTTTGCCATAAAACTCCCCCTAGTGCCAGAATGACAGAACCTTTTTCAACATCTGCTGTTCGAATGTTCATTAAAACCCTCTGTTACAAGATCAAACAAATGCAGTTCAGTCAATCCCCGTAACCCTGAAAGAGTAAATGAATACTCATAGTCACCATTGAGAAGGACAAGGCACTCTCTTACTACACGTATGCTTGACTGAAACCAAAAATAAAACTCTTATCATATCCCTAAAAGTGTAATTACTGTAAGTGTAAAGACCAGTTAAATCCATGCATACATACCTATGTAATTACTATATTATAGGCAACCTTAAAGAGTGACTTAAGTTGTAGAGCTTAACTTTTGTGTTTGTTTTCACTTTAAAATTTCCATTACTGACCATATTTTTCCCATGAAAGTCTGTTGAGGGGAGGCATGGCCCATAAAAGAATCCCCTTAGCATTGAAGGATGGGGGCATATCTACCGAATATGTGAAGTGGCTTGTATGACGGTCAACACCTTGAGATCTGAGGCCTAATTGTTTGAAAAGAACAATGAAGATTCCCCAATGCCCCCGACTTTTCAGGGATATAATTAATGTAAGAGGACGGTGGCACAACTACGTGACTAAGATTAATAAGTGGGAGACATTCATTCAGGCTATGGCTGCAATATTTGTGTTGCCCTTGGAGGCGGCACTACAATATGAAAATACCATCTTACATATTTCAGTATGATTGGTTATTAGGTTTCTGGCACTACCATTAAGAATTTTACAATTGTTAGTTTTTCTCTCAAGCGCTTGAGATAGAACTTGTTTTTTTATTTATTTTAGCAGCTACATAGATGGTTGACTAATGAACTCATGAAATAAGTCTATAGGTTGATAATAGTTTGATGAAAGTCGCCTCAAAAACAAGAACAATGAGCATAAAAATCGGAGGACTTGGTTAATAATTCTCTGGGTTCATCACACAATGCTTTCTATAGAACACAAAGTCAGCACACAACAAAAATGCTAATAGTACTACTGTTACTATTTCAGCATCATGATTATAACCACATGCTTTATCTTAACCCTTGATATTAACCTATATTAATGTATGCTCCTCAAAAAACCCAAGTGACGCACGCACACGCACAAACACACGCACACGCACACGGATACACGTTTCTGTTTTAGTCCATCCTTCTGTTGAACATATGGCTGAAGACCAACAGTGATTTAGTAACAGTTTAAACTCGAAACCTGGGGCTTGCAGCTCCGCTCTATCAGCGGTGCTCCATCT
The DNA here is from genome assembly GCA_009660295.1 of Lophius piscatorius. NCBI lineage: Eukaryota > Metazoa > Chordata > Actinopteri > Lophiiformes > Lophiidae > Lophius > Lophius piscatorius. Next base: position 62,995 of record VRLP01002818.1, read on the forward strand.
TGCAGCGGGGGACTCATTTAGGGTGTTGCCAGACACAGTCTTGTACCAGCTAATAGCAGGATTGAATTACGATTGCACTGCTAATCCTTTTTTCAAGGTTTAGTCTGCCTGTGCCTGAAGGTGCGGCAGCAGATGGAGTCGAGTGCTGTTTGAGTGACTGCCCTTTAGGGTGCCTTTTGGCTGCAGTGGCACAAATATGCAAGCATATCTAGTAGTACGTTGCCATAAACCACTCACACTCGCACTCACACACACACAAACACACACGCATGAACCACACATGCTGGTTTTTATGTTTCATGGGGACCCAGTATCTAATCATCACTTCCGGGGACCTCCGTTCCAGGTGGTCTACAAGTATGAAAGTAAAAACTCACCTTTGGTTAGTTTGTCTATGCATCAGTAATGATGGCAGATCGCTGCACACACACATATACACACAGAATAATGATTATGGACGATGATGATGAATATTCATTCATTAGCCATAACCTGTTCATTGGCTGGAGCCTCTCCCAGCTGAGGAGGAGTGAATGAGAGTATGAGTGGTTGTCTGTGTCTGTGTCAGCCCTGTGATGAACTGGCGACTCGCCCTGGTTGCACTCCTCTTCTCGCTCAATGATAATGAATATATTAAATTTAATCAAGGGCTTTGATTTAAATTAAGCATTGATTATCTCATTATAATGGCAGCACATCACACAGCTGTCTTTGTGGCAAAAGGGACAGTTTTACAATCTCAGGTAGATGGATTTCATGTTATGGCTGATCAGAAAAATGTAAGGTTCACTGTCCTACCTATATTAGCAGAAATCTGTAATTAAAATTTCACACAATTATGCTCTGGATAGGATTCACACAGATACATCAAAAAATGAACATGACATCTCAATCAAACACACTGGAGCTTTAATACCTCGACTACAAGCTCAAGGTGATTTCCAGAGGTGGGACTACTAAAAATATTATACTGCCTCCTTTCTTTGTCAAATGTTTGATTTAAATCATCTTTCACTCTCTCAAAAAGTTAGAAGCTTTTTGAGAAATATCATGAAATAAAATGTTTTTTAAAAAAAACAACAAAACTGCTCAACTTCAAGAATAACTTGATTTGAAAGTTCAATAAATGTTTATTTGAATAAAAATGCAAATTTTTCAATTTTATTTGAAACTAGTTAAAATGCGAATATCCAGCGTTTCTGAACAGCAAACATGGTCGAAGACGATATTAAATTACGCCTACGCTTTCATCCGTTACATCATTGAATTTTTGGGGATATTAACAATTAGTTATAAAACACAGCACACAGTGCAGAATATGCAAACAAATACAGTAACACACAAAAGTCATTCATGCCCACTGACGGTGTAAAAATATGTTTTAAAAAAAATGAAAATTGAATTAACACAAATACATTAGTAAGGAGATCATGATCTTCTTTGCAGAATTATCCCTCAGCCACCTGATCCTGAGAAGAGCAGATCATTTAAAGTTATTTGATGTTTTGAGGACAAGCTTGACGTTTGAAGAAATGATCAGTGACTTTCTGATGGAGAGATTTGATAATCCTACAAGCTGCTTAAAATCACTGAGCCGAACGTATAGATTTATCAGTGGTCCCATCCAACCTGCGTAAAACAGCATTCATGTATATCTGAAACATCAAAGAAAGTGCTTTAAGATATTAATGACTTCTTACACACATCAATGTAAGAACAATGCAGAGCGGAAACCCTCTTCCTTTGGAGTTCTTTGTAGAAAGTCAGTCCATCTGTTTCAAATGTGTGAAGGCTGTTAATCCGTGCATCTCCATTTTAGTGTTAAGCGAGTAGGAAAATATGAGTATCACATTACCGCAGTGTGGTCCTTTATTCTTATTCCACTGGTTAAAAATGGATTTACGGTGCAAATTTTACAATGTATTCATAAATGGCATAGACACTGTTGGCGGGCTGGTAGCTCTTGAATATTTAGTTCGGAATAAGAAGCTTCTGACCCATGAAGTTGATTTATATTATTAATTACTATATTATTTTGGGGGTTAATGTGTTGTAACAGTCAAGCCCCATTCAGGAGGAACACGTCCAGTGAGGCACTCCCTGCTGCTGAGTGACAGTACAGCTCCTGTTGGTGTACCTGGAGAAATCCCTCCAACGCCCAACACTCATTACTTTACTTGATAAGCCATTACATGAGTAAACTGGCTGCACCTGCTCTAAAATCTGCTTCTTAGTTTTGAGATCATTCAGGTCAGCCTTGGATTGGAACTTAAATATTAACATAATTTTGTGCTGATCTGGACTTTTTTGACAAATAAAATGGTGCTTTGTCTTCCAGTCAACATCCCATCGCACTTATGTAGTTATGTTGTCCCCGTCACATGACACCATAGTGTTTCCACCATAACTGGACTGGACATTTGTTCCAGAACGTTAAAATTGGCGCTCTGGTCAGACCAGCGAGTCCAGATCTTTCTGTGGAGGCTGATAAAGATTTTTGAAATAGATGGTCTAGACGGTGATGGGGTCTGATTCTGGGGAGTAAAATATTTCTATCCCTCAGCATGAGTCAGCTCTGTGTTCACTAGAATATAGCAAGAGAAGGCCGTTGTCCTGAAAGAAAGTCGAACAACAAGAATAACAAATTGGGCTGTGGATTGGCATGTTGCCCTAGAATAAAAAAGAGTTACCTTTACATCCTCAGTGCAGCCAGCAGTCATTGTACTGACAATAGAGTTTGAACTATGGAACTGGATCAATATCTCCAAAACGGTTAGTTTTCAGGAATTAAAAAAACACTGTGCCTTTTGAATTATTGAATACCTCATCAAAGTTGGCCGAGTGTCTTTTAATCTCGCCAGACACATAGTAGAGGGTGAGGAATGCATCGCCAGTGATGAAGAGCAATACGCTGTGAGTCAAGAGGTTTCAATATGGAGGGAGAAGAATGCATAAAATAAAATATCACCCTAATCAATGAGAGGCAACATTTTAGATATAACTATGGTTCTTTTAGCTAGCAGGAGAAAGAAAGTTTGTTTCTTTACTAATAATCCATTTCTGACCTTCTTGAGACTTAAAAGTGAGCCGGGAATCCAGCCAGCGCCCCAACTATTTATAACATTTAACAGTTTCAATTTCCCTTCCTTGAATGGTTCAAATATGAGTCGTAGGGTAAATATATATTTGGGTGAAAATCCTACATTTACCAGGTGTAGCTGTGCCTATTGATTGAATTGCATCATACTGTTAATTAATTGGTTTAATGCATGTTAAATGGTTTAATGCATTTTAATGGATTAAATGCTAACTTGACTTCTTCCCTGGAGTCTTTGTGTTTTCTCGCCCTGTAAGGTCACATGGTTGGTGATTGAATCTGCTGCTGTGGACCTGCTCGATGTCCACTGATCACAAGATGCTCATGATGATGATTATTGTTGTTATTATTATTATTGTATAGTATTTCCCCATAAGCTATCACCATATGTGACATTAATATTAATGTTATTATCAACCTGGGATCCCTGCTGCTGCCGCGGCCCGACCATGGAGATGTTGGAGAAAGTGGATTATAGCTGATATCTTTGCTGCTTTTCCCCCATCTGTATCTCTCCTCACCTGTGTCTCTCTCTTTCTCGCTCTCACTCTCTTTTTTTTTCAAACCGGTGATGGCAGTAGGCCGTCCACCCTGAGTCTTGGATCTGCTCGAGGTTTCTGCCCGTTAAAGGGCAGTTTTTTCTCGCCATTGACACCAAGTGCTTGCTCAAGGAGGAATTTGTTGGGTCCTGTAGATAATTATATAAAGAGTTTGTTCTAGACCTGCTCTTTCTGGAAAGCACCTTGAGACAACTGTTGTTGTGAATTGGCGCTATATAAATAAAGATTGATTGATTGATAGATACTGTGTGATATAATTTGTGTGGACATTATTTCACTTTCATTGGTCACTTGCTGTACTGCAAATTTGGGACTTTTGAAATGATGCGATACTTGTTCTTTATGAGGTTGTTGGTCATTTCTGTATTTCATTATCATTGTTCATCTATATGATCTGTTGTACCTAGAGGACTAGGGACAAAAACAAACATTGCTGCCCGGATGAATTTCCCCCTGAGATGGGAAGTGGTTCTATACCCATAACTCCTCAAAAACGGTTACTTTTGATCTAATATTTATCCTTACAGTGCCAGACTGTGCTTGAAGAAAATAAAATTAGATTACAGCAACTATAAACTAAACTAAATAAACCTATTCCCATCATAACAGCAGACTTTAAGACATAAATGAATGTCATGCCAAAACCCTTGTCTCGTCATCTAAGTGCACCTCTCCTTGTGGAGTTAGTCTCCTTTATTATTCAGTTGCTGAACATTTCCCAGCATCCATTTCCATCTGGTTTGGTCACCATAAAGTCTGGTCCATGCATGTTGTCCACAGCCATGCAATACACTCAGCAGCCTGCCGTTGTCTCAGTTGTTAACTGTAATAACATCCATGAAAGTCTCTCTGCAGTAACTCTTAGCTCCAGTCCAGGTCTTTATTTTTATTGACTGTATGAGATTTAAGGCACACAGCCCGACGTGTATAAAGCACTGTTTTTCTTTCACACTCATATATTATGCTTTAATACAATGGCCATTTGTAACAAATGTTAAACCTATGTAACAATTATTTATGAATATACAGTGTTTGTGCTACATACACTCAATGTAAAGGTAAGTCTTCTTCTCCTCCATACTCAATGTCAATACAAAAAGATGTATCTTACCTGAGAAAAAGAGGACAGACAATATAGTTTTTTGAATCCTGGAAATCAACTCATGCCATGATTCATCAACATAAAAATGCAAAATGTGCCTCTATCAAGTTCCACTTCAAAACTGGCATGAAATTCATTAGAACTCCAAATTTACAGCGATGTAGGATAGAAACCTCTCCATATTACAATAATCAGTATATCGTTGTTGTACTAGAACAAAAGCACATCATCCTGTGATTAAAAGATAAGGGAAGCATATTTCCAGGCCTATTTCTAATTTTAAGGTTCCCCTGTTTGAGTAATGGGGTATAAATATAAGGTGACACAGGCCTTGCTTTCTTTTACATTCTTCCAAATGTGAAAGACAAGGGAACACAGAAATGATGTGCGAAGAAAAGTTGTAGCATTGCACAAATCTGGCAATAGATATAAAAAAAATCTCTCTACAATTAGAAATGTCAGTTACAAATGTTAGATCAATAATTAAGAAGCTTAAAGAGACTGGAGATGTTTAAAATCAGCTTGGAGTAGGATGTGGCAGCAAACGGACCTCACAAACTGTGAGGCTAAAGACTCTCGAAGGATTACAGCTAGAGAATTGTAGAGTATAATGAACCTTGGGATCAGAAATTCTCCCTAACCACCATCAGATGGCACCTACAACACAAAAGCTATTGGGGAGGGTAGAAAGAAATAAGCCACTGCAGTCATCCACAGACAAAGTAAAGCACCTGAAGTTTGCCAAACACTGCTGGGACTTTCAAGGGAATGACGTCAAAAGTCAGATGAGGTCAAAGTAGAGCTTTCTGGTAATTCACTTCAAAGGGTGTGAGCAAGAATGAAAGTCATAGAGAAAAGCACCTCAGACTCACTTTGACGTCTGTTTCTTTTCCAAAGGCCCTGCAAATACTTTTGTCTTGTGATGTCTTGTAAAAGAAATTTGCAACCTTTGTCTTGTAAGGTGCGATAGAAATAGGTACATATAGACACTAAGACATTTTTTTGTATCATTTTAATAATTTTCATAAAGCGGACCTGGACACTGTAAATACCATTGATGTCTTTATTATACAGCCATTAGACTGACTATGCAAGCAACATTTACTGTCTCATGATATGCAAAAGAAACTTGTCTATATACAGTATAAGTAAATTACTGTTGGTTTATTTAGTCTTCACAAATTCACGGTAGTGTATAAATCATTGTGTCCTTACAGTCAGGGTCTTTCATGAACTTATGGTCCCCCACTCTTTCTTCTGGCACTACCTTGACCTTTCATCCTTTCATTCTCCTCTCTGTAGCTGGCCGTGATTGGATAGTGTCTGGGTTTCTTGGCCGTAGACAGGTCTGCGCCTGTGTCTGGCTGTGACTCCTCTGGAGTGTTGATAGCTTGTGGTGGTTGTCCTGTCACTGGGCATCACTCGACTTAAGGAGGCGTTGATCAATGAAAGAACTCATGCCTTGGTGGATCTTGAGGCCCTTTCCTGAAGTTATCTCTGACCGACCACAGCTGCAGGTTTGTGGTTTGTATCCGGTCAGTGTAGCTGCTCTGCCACTTACAGTACTGTTACAGTACTGAACTTCTGATTCATTTTCATTTCCATCCAAAGGTCTCTTACTTTTTAGTCCATCTGTGAGTCTTCTAGCGCATCCCGCTCTCACAAACCCAAGGGGTATTTTTCCTCTCATAGTTTTCGTAGCATAAAATAGGTGGATTCTATATAGTGACAAGTGATTGATATCCAGCTGACATAAGTAGCTAACCTATGCCGGCCCCGTCAAAGCCTATAAACCGTGGTCAGCATTCTCTCCAAGCTGTCTCTAGGTGTTCCCCTGGTTGTCAGCGTCACGTTCGCAATGGTCACTGGTTTGTTCCAGATATACAGATTTGCTCGTATGAGTAGTTGTTGATGTTCCTGAAATTGGGCGAGCATTTTTTAGGTTACCATGAGATGGTGCTACCAGTTCAACACATCTTCAATTATGCACTTGGGAAATACACGTAATTTATGCTGAAAACCAGTATTTGAGTAAAACTACTTGGCAGTTGTGTTTGCAGTCTAATATTGGAGGAATGTTCTGGAATGATTTAATAACAGCAGGTATTTAGAATTCAATTATCAGTGTGGTGTGAGTAGATGCATGACAGGAAACATATTCACCAAATATGCATGTCAAGCTGTATTCCCCCTATGTGGGACCCAGATATTTATTCATGGTTCAGGAAATCATGAAGTCATTATGTAAAACCAACCAACCATCTTCATCTCATTGCCTGTAAGAACAGAGCACGAACTCTCATTTTCACACACTCAGGTGGGGAAATGAAGTGTGTCCCTTTTGCAGAAAGGTCATTCACACGATTATGTAAGCCAACTGAAGGTGGCAAATTATAACAATCGCCTACATGATGAAACAAGACATTTCATGTCCAAGGTCAAGTATATTTGATCAACCAAGTCTGCTATTATGCATGTGAAAGTACATAAAATATGCATTTAAGTGGCCTCACTGACTGTGGTCACAGGTCTAGAGCAGTAACACAAACTACATTATCTGTTGCTGAGCAGCGACTGGAGAAGCCGGTGATGTCTTGGGCAGATGGTGAATTTCAGGGTCTGACCTTTAATTCTTAGGTGATCTCAGACATTCCTCCAGTGCGTTAAAGCTGAGAGCCTCCAGCTATGGTTGGTTTCAATGTGAGGGCAAAATGGAATTAAAAAGATGGACAGATCTATCCACATGGAGAAGTTAGCAGCCACTCGAGGGGTCATTTAATAATATAGAATTAATTATAATAATAATTATTATTAATAATAATAATAACTTTATTCATATAGCACTTTTTCAAAACACTTCAAAACATCACCATGCTAAAAATAAAGAAAATAAGGACAAAGGATTCAAAATTTTAAACAATAACACATGTTATTGTAAAAATAAACATTCAAAGGAATTAAACAAATAAAACCGGGACAATGAGATTAAAACTAAATCGTCATATATAGATCACTTGTCTTAGAGCTCCCTCTATTGTTCAGTTTGTGGCTCCGTTCGCCGTTCTGTAACCTATTGTTTTTTTACACTGTGAGGAATTATTAACCTGTTAGCCAAGACTTTGTTTTTCCTTTGACAAGTTTATTCACTTTTATACAAGGGAACCCAAATCATTGATGTTGCCCTTCTTTTTCAAACACAGTAAATATAATGATGAGATAATATTGAATGACTAAAACCTGTGATCACTGTGTTACTTTATATTTGTTTAGATTTGTTTTGCCGTTCCTGAACAGCATCCACCCTGTTAAGTTATTATTTCCTCAGGCTAACAAGCTAGCAAGCAATGTAAAGTAATAACCATTCACATAGAGCTGTGTTTGTGTGTTCACTTTGGATTTCTTTGGTTTCTATCATCTCCTTGTCAAACTGACTATTTACTCCTTAATGCTCCTATATAACAACCATCCATAACATTATAACCACTGGGTGGGATATCTTAGTTCAGCAAGTGATCAGTTTGTCCGGCTGCGATGTTTTGGAATCAGGAAAAATAGACAAGCGTAAGAGTCTGAGAAACTTTGACACGGGTCAAATTGCGACTGCGAGAGGACTGGGTCGGAAGAACTCCAGAAATGCAGATCTTCTCAGGTGTTTTTAGTCTGCAGTGGTTAGCTGTTCCAAAGCGGTCTAAAAGGAAGGACAAGTAGTGAGGCGACGGCAGGGCGATGAGCCCCCAAGGCTCAATGATGCAGAAGAGAAGCAAAAGCCTGCCCCACAAATGAATCCTGGTTCTGATAGAAAGTTTTCACAACATGCAGTGTATCACGAAGTGGTGATGACCTACACAATATTAGACGTGTGGTGTCAATTGTGATGGCCGACAGGGGCAAACGCACCGCAACTTAAGAAAGCAAATAAAATGCAAATGTATAAAAAAAAAACATCCTTCATCAAGGTGATAACACAAGAGCACTGAAAAAGCAAGAACACAACACATTAAGAAAAACGATCTTCAAAAGCCACAGGACAATGGAATAGTTTACGGAGGACACTTAAAGTGATGCATCCCTGGACACATTTTTCTTTTTCTTGATTTTGTGAAGGAAACAGATAAAATACATAAACAATTCATGATATTTTGATTAGCTGTGGTTGTTTTGCTTATCTTTCAGGTCATGTGGTCTCGTGAAGTACAATAAAACGATAATTAACGTTGTGAAAACAACAAATAAACTTAATATAATGATCCTTGCATGCACAGTACCCAAAACTACAGTAAACAAGGTGTGTTTTACGTGCTTAAGAAGACCCGCAACCATCGAGCATACTGAGTCCAGTTGTCGCCATGGCAACGTATAGCCGTCAGGACGTCAGATAGGAAATCAATTTGGTTTTAGCTTTGGATACTGCACAGTACCCAAAGCGAAACAAATAATAGCTGGTTTAGAGTTTTCTTAAGCAAATGTAATACACCTTTTTTACTGAAGCTTTGGGTACTGTGCATGCAAGAATCACTATATTAAGTTTATTTTATTAAGGATTAATACAATATTTTGTGGTTTCCACAATGTTGTTTGATTCTAACTCACATGAATGAACAACCCCGGAAGTTAAGAAAAGCTAACACAGCAGATAAAAATATCAAGAAATGTTTTTGTTTCACTTTCGTTTTTGTTATGCATCACTTTAAAGTGTCCTTTCCATTCAATTTCCTTAATGTGTGGTGTTTTGGCTTTTGCAGTGTGCGCGTGTTGTCAAATTGATGAAGATATTTTCTTTATTTGCTTGTGTTTTATTTGTTTGTATGTGTTTCCATAAGACGCAGTGCGTTTGGCCCTGATGGCCACCATAGTTAATCTAACTAACCGACGTAAAGAGGTGAGAGTCAACTCATTTAAACATAAAGTTGGAGGCTGTCAAAACCAGGACTGAAGTGAATTATGATAAATCACTTAAAGATATGAGGGGTAGTGAAGTGTTAAGTTATATCGAATCTTGAGTCTCTCTCTTTGTGGGATAACTTTCTTTTTCAATTTAAATTTTAAAAAGAGACTTTGTCTTTGTCTAGTTTATTTTTAGTTCCTTTAATGAAATTTGAAATTGGTACAGAAATTGTGCCCACAGGTCTCATAAATGTGCAGCATGGTCAGATACAATTTCTATTAATATGCTTCTTTAGCCTGCTTCCAGATTTTTTTTAACAATGGCTCTTCAATTTGTGTCATCTCATTCCACGCCTTGAGGCATGCTGAATGGTGTATGTTTCAAATACTTAAGCTGAAGATGGCATAAATGGTATAACCTTTGATTTGTAACATTTTGGATTGAGAGCGTTCCATGAAATCTGGCAGGATAGGACAAACAGGGGAAAATATGATCAAACATCTAAGACAGATGTTAACATCGAGTATCTCCTCGTTGGGTTTTCTCATTAAGCATGGCTGAGGTTGCAAACTCATTCTCATGGAAAGGTAATCAATTCGATGGATAACGCCTCTCCGTCATGTGTTGGGGTTTTTAACTGGTCCTACAGTGGATCCTTTCCTCCCAGCTTGATAAGTATCAAGTTAATGAAGTAAAAACGATTGTGAATCATCCACTCCAGTGCCGGCATGGAAATCTGCCAATCCTCTGAAGTCCAATGCTGGTCTAGCACGTTGATTGGAGTGTTTGGTTGTCTGCCTGAATGTCAATGAGGGTGTGCCTGTCTGTGTGTTCATGCGTGTATGTACAGTATGTGTGTGTGTGTATGTGTGTGTTTGGGTTTGTGCTGCAGTTACGGATAGCATTGTCAAATTAGCCCATGCCTGTATTCATCACAGTAATATTTTAGTGTCAGATTTTAGCTATTTATTTTTGTTTTGTTTTGTTTTCATCCTTCCTTTCCAATCAGACACCAGGCGGCGATGTTGCCTTGAACATTCATGACCATTCCCAAACCTCATCCCCCTACTCCTCTTCCTCCTCCAGCTCAGTGGATCCTCTCACCATGCCGGTCACACCCTACATAGATATCAGCCTGTTTTGCCAACACGTACTCTCACGTCTCTCAAAACGCACATATAGTGCATGTGCACACATGCACATCGTCTTATCACACACAGACATCTCGAAGCTTGCACTCTGTCAAGCATATTAACCCACAAATTCATTTCATGTCCAAGTCCCTCACCAAGCTGCAGCTCTTTTTTTCATTCAAGTAAAAAGCCTATCATGTCGTGGTGTGTTTCTAAGCCAGATGGTAATATATCCGCCGACTTGCTCCTATTTTTTAACTGTTATTACATTCATCACTGCATGAAAGGCTGCACGGCTGCAATGCAGAGCTCAGGTGGAATTTCTTTTTTATTGCAGTTGAAACCAAAACTAGTGCAACCCTGCAATTGTGTATATATTGCAAACACAACATGGATATGGTTTTATCGATCTTTAAAAAAATATACTGTAATGGAAATACACAATTAATAAGGATTTCTTATTTCATGTGTCCTTAAAATGCATCAGCAGAATAATAAAACCCTGTGACCGGCACAAGAACCTCTACCCTGAGGGGACATTTCGTTTAAAGGCTGCCCTAATTTAAAATTTTCTCCACGTTGGTCTGTGTGGTGTGTGACTTCTTAAAAGCATCTTTCAACATCATCAAAGGGAAGAAGGGTGTACAGCTATTATTAATAGCTGTGGTTTACAATTGAACTTAACTGTAGTACTATGTCAATTAGATGCCCACTATGCCAACAACATGTGGTTGGTGATTTATTGACAAAAATGCCATCATGCACGGATACACAAATTCAAAAATGCACACACACACACACACACACACACAAACTCATACACATACACTTTAAAGCACCATCTCCCTACGTGTGGGAGAGAGACCGTCACCATGGAAACAAACGTCATGCAGCCCAGTCTCCAGCACTACCCAGCCCCCCTCCCCAATATGAACTCACCCCCGACTTCTCCCTCCTCGACGCCTGTCTACATGCGTTTCCATTCCTCCTCCTGTTTCGCATTCTCAACCTCATCCATCTTCCCAGAATACCCTCCGCTCTCTCTTTCTGTGTGTCCTCTCTCTTTTGCCTCAAAATCTGTGTATTTCTCTTACTATGTATTTCTGTTACATGATTAATCTTTTTCTTCATTGGAGGATCCACCACTTTCATTTCCATAAGTTTGCATTTGTGTGGGTGTGATAGAGTGAGAGTTAAAATTCAAGGGAGAGGGAGTGTAATAGGGATAATCCGACAAGAAGACCTTCAATCGCGAGGAAAAAAATTCAGAATCTTTTGTTTTGATGTTTACCGATCAATATCACATTCCATCCATTATCAGGTTCATAAGTGTGTCTTGAACAGCGGCTTCAATTAGCACCTCTTGCTCCCGTACGTCAATGGCATGGACAATTTAGCTTAATATTGCTCCACACAAATAAATCAAACATGCAGTCGGACACATAACCAATACTCAGCAGGGTGATCCACTCGAAAGGTGAATGAGACTCCATCCATTTATTTTCTGTGACCACAAACTCCATACAGAGAGGGCCCATGGAACCGTTTTGCTGTGAGGCAACTGTGCTGTCATGAATGAGAGTCTAACACACTTAAACTCCTCCACTTGATGCAGCGTTTACGCTCGGACAAAAACCTCCAAGAGATCGAGTGTGCTGGTTTTTAACAGATCAGAGATCGGAAACGACATCGGCAAAAGGAACATCACCCTTTTAAGAAGTGCTGACCTTTTTTAACCCTCCAAATCCTGGTGCTACGATGACATCCATCTGAATATAGACCCAAGCAGTTTGTCATCCGTAAGAGAAGCAGATATGTTAATAATGAAGTTAATAATGGTGGAATTCCATTGGTGTACTTAATCATTTATCAAATGATTAAGTACACCAATGTACACCAAATAAGTACACCATTAAGTACAATATTTGGTGTACTTACTTGATTAAGTACACCAAATATTGTCAAATTGACTTTTTTTGTTGATTTGTTGTCTTTTTTATCAGTTGATCATAAAACATCCATTTTGTTTACAAACTGTTGACGTACACTGAAAAGCCAAAACATTGTGACCAGATGTTGGTTCTAGTGTTGCGTAAGATCAGTGCATAACACAGCAGCATCTGTATCTATTGGGATGTTTTACATAAGCACCAAGAGGTGCAAATATCAATTTACTTTACGTCTAACAAGATGGGGATTAATCTCCTCTTTCACTATGGGAATTAAGAACTTTGAACCACTGAGCTGTTTTTCCCCATCTGACAGTACTTTCAATTGATGTGCTGCTAATTCCTTGAGGAAGCTTTTTGAACCTTCAGGTCGTAAGTTGCACATTCCATACGTCATCAAAACATCACATGCACTTCCTGTCCTACCAATATCTCCATTTATGAAGTCAGAGTGGGGGCCATCAGGGCCAACAAAGTCATCCCTACTTGCCGGGAGGTTTATTCAGAATCCGAATATTATAAAAAATGTTCACATACTTTCATTGATTTAATGGACAAAGTTTATTCCCATCAGTCCTTACACTTCTACTATATCCTCTGTCGCACTGTTTCCATTAAGCCTCATTTAAATTAGACATTTTTCCAATCCAATATGCCACCTGTGGTGCAAACTGTGCCCTTAGGCCTTCAGAAGTGTGACTGAAATTATGTCTATTAAAGACTTCATTGCTGCTACTACCTCCGCTGCTGGCTCAGACGCGGAACAACACTAAAATATTTAGACAAAGCTTAATAAAGGCTCCACAGACCTATTTGGAACAGGCTGTGTGTCAGCAGCTGTGATACTTCACCTTTAGACGTAAGCAAACAACTAGGCAGGACTGAGAAGAGGAATGGATTTTAAACTGGATTTAAAAAACAACATCTTTTAACTCTAATCATATACAAAGAATGTGACGCTGTCAGATGGTGGTAGTGTCACTGGGTCTGTTCAAATTAAGCCCAGAGACATAATTCTATTCACTAGTTCACTCTTCGACAGCAGGTTTATCTCCCGAGAAGTCCACAATCCACTGCGTTGAATAAGCAATTACCCTGATTGGACTTCTCAAATTAAAGGTGAAGTTATGTCCCCAGCATTTTTCATTCAAAAAAGTCCCCTTAATGAGGAAAATATGAGCTATTAGAGTAATATATGATATATATATATATATATCATATATATATATACAAGACAGATCTCACCGAGCCAATTCATATTCACCAAATCTAGAATAAATCAAGCAAATGGTTAGGAAGTTATGTCCAAAATATATTGTTTTTCAGAAAAAAAAGGCTCCCTCTATTGAGTAAAAGATGAACTATTAGATTCAAATATGATACAAACAAGATAGGTCTCCTTGAGTTGATTCTTATGCACCAAAATTGGAGAAAACTGAATCAAATGTTGGAAAAGTTAAGATCCACCAACAGATCAGATTCCCCAGAACAACCCAGTTCTTCCTCGCAATAAGGTCTATGAGGGTACAACATTTAGAAATGATCAATGAAATATTTTTTGAGTTATCCTACTACCCAACACGAATGATCTGCGGCGGACCAGGACGCGGCAGCGATGATGATTCCAAAATATCCCTGACTTTTTGATTATAATTATTATTATATTTATTACCACAGTGGGACTTAACTTGGCGAAAAGGAAGTGGTAGATATTAGCAACAGTTTTAATATTTTATGAACAACAGCCTGATATTCACCTTGGTTATTATTTGCATGGTATCAAGGTTGAAATAATAATAATAATAATAATACATTTAATTTATAATGCACTTTACATTTGGATCAAATCTCAAAGTGCTACAAAGTAAAAGCAGATAAAAGCATCAATAAAAAATAAAATAATAACTATATAAAAGCCTTA